>JARJDZ010004087.1:0-14521 GCA_030264555.1 Aleochara sp. GC000083 | reverse complement strand
GTAAAATTTAAACGTGAAATTTTCGCACAAAAAATTGAATTGAACCCAAAGTGATGAAAATTAACATGAAATTGAATTTAAACTAACCTACAAACAAAAATATAAAATGCATTCCGCTTAAACGTGAAAAAATATTTGTAATCACTAATGGAAGCCCCAAAACGAAGCGAAAAATCAGCGGGGGAATTGGCAAAGTGCTAAAAGCATTTAAATGAGTCGCCGGCTAAATAATGCGCAATTTTCCGGCCGATTGAAGCGCGTCCCGCAAAGAAGGGTCCCACGGGGCGAAAAAACGCAACCACTCAACCGGAAAGACTGCGACCAGAAAAAAGCAGCACCCTCTTTCAGACCCCTGCGACTAATCCATTTAGGTCCAGCTTGGGATCCAGCTTCACGTCATCTCGCTTCCACCTGCGACGTGCAAGTTTGGTTGCGTCCTTATCGCAGCTGTCATAATGCGGACAAGTGGACCACATCCACCAGTCGATGCACACATACATATGGACGAGTGTTTTGCGATTGAATTGGATTATTGCCGCATTCACTACTCTACGGCCTAATCGAAGAGGAGTGGGGGGAATGATGGGAGGGGAAGGGATGCGCTAACTAACTGTTTTTCCGCTAAACAGTCGATGCCAATAAGTGTAATTGCATTAGGGAAGATTAGGAAGGTTGCGTCGATTGTCATCGGACATCAACGAATCATGTGCGGTTGAATGGAGGGGGAGGTGGGGGAAATGCCAACTGTCAAATTGTTGGGGATAATGTATGTTAATTGCTTGTAAAAATATTAACAGACGTTGAGGGTATTCAATTAACCAATTGGATTTATCGATAAAAGTTTTCAAATGTGTATTTGGTTGCCTATCATTTACAAAGCCAAAATTATCAATTATATAACAATCGCCATTTATGTTACAAAATTAATCATAAGATGAATTTAACAAATGACAAAATTTCTTTTTAAATTTTTTAAATTTTTGCATTTTTCGAACAAAAAAATTTTCCTTGTCAATTTCAAAAAATCTTGAAATACCATACTGATTTATGCAATGAAATAGTAAGATTCATTCCACATATATGTAAAGTTAAATGTTGAATATAAGGAACAAAAATAGAAATGGAAATCTGTGAATTTAAAAACTATTACACAACGGAAACGGAAGCGCAAGTGCGTCATCAAGCCCCGTGCATACATATATTCGTACGCCACACCAGCACCAGAATCCGGAAATCCAATTAGAGTTCATCAAGAGAGTGCCGCCGCCATTTTGCGCGATGAGCAACAATTTGCATTTAATTATCACATATAATTCGCATTAGGGGGCGCTGGCGTGCACGACGACGCCGGGGCGTAGATGGCGCTCGCCATTGCGGAAAATGCGCCGCCGCCGCCGTCGTCGTCGTCAGCGGGGCGCGCAATTATCGGAGATAACGAAGAGCAAAGAGCGTCGAACAAACGTTTTGCCTCGACGATTTGAAACAGTCCCCCTCGCATCGCGAAATGCAAGAGAAAGCAAACCGATAGAGAGCGAGAGAGAGAGACAAAGGAAGAGGAAGAAGGATGGGATGCGAAGATGACAGAATGAATTCGCAGTGTCATTGTGCGAAATCAGAAGAGCGCGCGTGCCGGTCGCGATTGAATACCTGATTCGCGCATATTAAGAGGATACGGATGACTCCGCCATGTTACACATTCCGTTTCCGGGCGCGGGGGAGGGAGAGAGATGGGGAATGGGATTTGAGCGAGTTGAGCGAGTTGCATTAATCAGGATCATAATATCATCATTGGCAATCAGCGCGCAAACGGACGGGATGAACGTTTTATAGCGACGTTTCAATTGTTTCAAAAAAAGCGGAGGATTTTTTAGGTTAGACTCGTTTAATTGTCAAACAACTGTCAGATAAATCGAGATGCTTGTTTGTGCACCTGGGCTTTTCATTATCAGGACGATTCAATGAAAAGCAAATGTTGGATTTCATTTTGTTACGAATAAAGTGATAATAATATAGGCAACCAAGTTTACAAACATCTCTCGGATCATTATTTGCTGGGGTATTATTATTTTGTTTCGAATTACGATTCGTTAAAGGCTTAAAACTTTGGTCCTTGAAGAATTTGTAAACTGAATTCAGTAATATAGGCAACCAAGTTTGTATCGTTGTTAAAGACAATTTTCATAAAAAAAAATGATTAAATTCAAATTAAAATTGTAAGCGGCGTTTCAATTGTTTCAAAAAAAGTGATAACTTCTTAAGAATTAACATTTCAATTGTTCAGAAAATTTTTTCGAAAAAAACCTAATAACCTGATAAAATTTTGAATTTCTTTTTGCCATCAATAAAATAAAAATCTAGGCAACCAAGTTTACAAGCAACTATCAGGAGGATAGGTACTTGCAGGGGCAACGTTATTTTATTGGCAATTACTTTTTATTGAAGGATTAAAAGTTTTGATTCCTTCACATTTTGTGAACCGAATCAAAATATAGGCAACCAAGTTTACAAACTACCATCGTATGAGTCGATAATAAAACACTTTAAATTTCCATAACAAATTTAACTCTGTAACAAATTAAAAATTAAAATGTAATTTTTCCTTTATTTAGTGAAAGTATAGGCAACCAAATTTACAAACAACTTTCAGGAAAGTGAAGGTATTCATAGGAGTATATGCTATTTTTTACAATATAAATGGAATTTAAAAATAGTTTTTGATTAATATAATTTTTATAAATCGGATCCAATAATGTAGGCAACCAAATTTGCATAAAAATGTAATACTACGTACTTTCAACCAAAAATAAGCAATTTATTTGACCTTCTATTCTTTGTTCCCTCTTTACTCCAACTAATTAGTGACAATTGAAGTAATTTAAGTGTTTTAAGTGTCCTGTAAAGTATACCCATTCATTTTAGGGAATAATTTGAGGTTAAAACACTCAAAAGTCATCAATTCGCGAACAGATTTCGTTGATCACATGCTTTCCACATCCCATCCACTCGTAATTCATTACGTGCACGGCGCGCGAGCTTGAATTGATTGGACGGCACAAAGTGAGGTTAGGACCATCGCAGTCGCCGCCGCCGCCGTCGGCAGCACAGCAAAAAGGGGCGAAATTAGGGGTGTCGTTAAATGTATTAGGATATTAAATTATCATGACAATGGGGGACAATCAGTGTGGGGTACGATTCCACCGAGCAAAAGCACAAGCAATCCAACCCCCCACCCCTCTGTGACGGAGTCCGCGCCACGGTTTTTGGGGGCCCGCCCGGCGGGTGATAAATACACGACAAACATACGGCCCTTTTTGGCCACAGGTTTTCTACACGACGCAATATGGTGACAAATTAGCAGCGCCGAACACAACGGCACTGACTGCGCGTATTTGTACACATATATTCCAGGGGTGCGATGTCACTTCGTAACGCGGTGGTGGAGTGGGGGCACTTACCCCCTGTTAGCCTCACTCACAATCAACTAACCAGCTAAATAATCGCACTCGTCACCGTTTGCCTCTATGAATAATTAAGTAAACACCATAAACACAATGACAGCGGGTTGAAGAATCGAAATGGAGGGGTGGGGGAAGGGGTAGCAAACCCTTGGGGGGTCCTCAACCGGACTAGTTGCTAAAAATAATACCCATAATAAATAATAAATGACGTAATGAATGGTCGAGTGGAGTGGAGCAAGGTGGGTCACATGGAGTGTCCCACTTATCAACTCATTATAAAAATGATAATAAGTGTTGATTGTTGCAGACATTTCAATCAAGAACTTGATGTGTAACGTTCCTTTTTTCTTTCTTTGGTTTTTTGTGTTCCTCTTGTNAGTGGTGCAAGGTGGGTCACATGGAGTGCCCCACTTATCAACTCATTATAAAAATGATAATAAGTGTTGATTGTTGCAGACATTTCAATCAAGAACTTGATGTGTAACGTTCCTTTTTTCGTTCCTTCGTTCGTTGTTTTTTGTGTTCCCTCTTATAATGTTTTCGTTTCGTTGTGATGTATGGAGTTAGGATGGAGGTTGTTAGGTTATGTGAATGACAGTTGACATTTGTTTGCAGGCTGCGGGTCTGCGCACGCATTAATGGGCAAAACGCGGCGGCCGCGCACCGCGTTCACATCGCAGCAACTCCTCGAGCTCGAGAAGCAGTTCAAGCAGAACAAGTACTTGTCGAGGCCGAAGCGGTTCGAGGTTGCCACCAAGTTGATGCTCACCGAAACTCAAGTACGTATGACATCTGAAGATTACCATTCTTTTAGGTTTACATAAAGGTAAACATTGCAAGGCAAATCGATAGGTGCTTTCCATTTTTGCTCAGTTCGAATCATTTCAATTCAGTTCAACTGAGAATTTGAATTGAGAACATTTAAAAATTAACCGGTTATTGGTTATTGGTTGAGTATGAGTGTAACAAGTTGCCTACCTACAAAAAGAAGGGACGTTTAAAAATCAATAGGTGTTTTCCATTTTTGTTCAGTTTCGATTTCGACTGAGTTTACCTAAGAACATAAAAGAGAAAAATTAAAAATTAACCCAACGGTTATTGGTTGATATATGTGTATATCTAGTTGCCTACTTTTCAGAAAAATATTCTGATGTAAAAAATTATGAGGTGATTTCCTGTTTTGTTTATGATCAATCCACTTGATTTCAGTTTAATTTTATCTATAACAACATTTCAGAAAATATTCATTCTTTATTTCATTCTTTAAAATTAATAGACATAAGTGTACAGAGAGTTGCCTACCCTTGAAAAATGTATGTTTGATGAAAAAATAAATCAATCGTTGTTTCCCATTTTTGATCAGTTCAAATAACTAAAAACTAAAATCGAACTTAAAAATTTCAAAATTAAGTTAATATCAATCATTGTTTAATAAAAAAATGGTATTTTTTTCCAATCAAGAAGTGCTTTCCTTTTTTACTAATGTCGGATAGTTTGAACTGAGATATTAACTGAGAACTATGGAAACTATGGAAAATTAAAATATTCAGTTATTATATTATCTGTGACTGACTGCCATAAATGTATAATAAGTTGCCTATCTCCAAGCAAAAAAACATGTTTTTAGGGTACACCCTATAGAAAACTCACTCGGAAGATTGAAATCAAGAAGTTTGCAAGGATGACTAATGCGAAACGTATAGAAAAACGTAATAGGCGATTTACGGATTACATCACTAATAATAATTCACGTTAAACTTCTTTGTAACGTTGCCATTACGCCGCCTCCGCCGACAACGCCGCCGCCGCTCTGCGCCACTCTGCGAATCGTCACGAGCGATCGTCGAGAGTCGGCAGCGGCGAGAGGTTAAGCCGAACTTCAAACAAACATGCCCCCGGCAGGCGGCCGCCTCCGCCATTGCCGCCGTCAGGCCAGAAGTGATATTTTAGGATTGCGATGAGTAACTGCTCAAATGTGACGCGTCTATTTGTCAACCGGGACGGGCCCTTCGCCGCCTCCGCCGCCGACTCTACCGGAGGATTTTTCTACTAATCCTAACCTCACTTCTTATAAGATGACATTATTCATGTCAAGGGAAATCGACCTTGAATGTGTGGTTGCCTACCTTAATAATCACAAACGTCTAATTATGTGATTTTCCAAAACAACAAATAACAAAAAATTATGTCCAGTTTACTGAGTTGAACTGAGAAAAAGGAAAACACCTAAATTTCTAAATATTTAAATTTTTCAACCGTGTTTTTCGTATTAATATATTTCTGATGTATAAATCGTTGCATGGACATAAACGCGACACAAAATGTAAAGAATCAAATTTGGTGTAAATTGTGTTGCCTAATATTTATACCCTTGTTTTTGTTTCGCAGGTAAAAATCTGGTTCCAAAACCGACGCATGAAATGGAAACGCAGCAAGAAAGCGCAACAAGAATCGAAAGTTGCCGCCTCCGCATCCGCTGCCGCCGCCAACGCATCCCCATTGAAAGACGACACGTCCGGTGCGCTCCCGCTGAAAGTCCCAGCGAATGGTGTCGGTAGTGGGGGCGGCAACGTGTCCACGTACAAGAACGTCGCTGCAACGCCGCAACCACAACAGCATCAACCCCATCAACCGCCGCCGCCGCCGCCGACGACGACAACGACGTCAGTGGATGGCGTCGCGACGCTGCACTCGCCGCATCAATTGCACGCGGAGCAAAATGGAGTGCGCAAAATGTCGGATGGCGAATCGCTGTACAGACCTTACGTTGTTTAAAACCAAAATACGAATTGTGGAGACATCAAACGAGTAAAAAACGAACCTGATGGGGGAAATGAAAGGATACGAATCTTACTTCTGTCGATGTAATATAGATGGCTCAAGTGTAATTAATGTAATTTATACGTATATTATACGATTAGGCAGTATTCATAAAAGATTGATTATTTATTTCGTTCTAGAAATATAATAGGGCCAAAAAATGGCGGACAAAATGTGTGTGACAGATGACAGATGAAACAAATGAAGTCTAAAGCGAACAAATACGTAAACACATTCACTGATTTTAATGATATCGCATTGTTTTTTTCTTATTGAAAGATTTTTAGTTATCGATTCAACAATTAATTTATTAAATCGCAATCTCTGAAATGTGTGTGTGAACAAATTTGTACATATTGCTGTTTCAAGTTCCTACGGTATGGTATGAATGTGAATGCGCGGTAGTCATTCGAGTGATTATAGATGCTAATTTTAATTGATAAACAAATTATTATTATAAAAACAAATATGTAAATTATTAATTATGATGTATAACATTACTGATGGCGCCCTCTATGAATAAATTATGACATCAAAATTAACGCAGTCTATCTGTCAAAACATCCTTCAAACACCTTTCATTTGTAACCTTAAAAAGTTGGCGTATTTCTGTTTTTATTTTAATAAATTTATTGAAAAGTGCAGTGTTAAAAGTGTAGGTAAGTTGATATATTACATCAACTTTTGATATTATTCCAGTTGAATTATTAAATAATGGAATAATTGGTACCATCACAAGTATGAACAAGATTTTGTTTTCTTTGAATTTGAGGTTTTCAAAGTACTCTTTGAACTCTCTAAAAAAGGAATAAAAAAGGTTTCAAAACTTACATGAATCAAATAAATTTATTGAATTTGTTATCTGAAAGATATTACTTCAATTTCAATACTTCACACACTGGGTGCGAACAATGTTATTCATGATAAAGTTTTCGAAGAACATTAACAGCATCTACATTAGAAGAAAACTGGTTCGAAAACCTTCATTAATGATTTTTCACCATAAAATCATTTGATTTAATGGTTGATTAAGTATTTACAATGATAAGTATAAAAATATTCTCTTCGATTTAAGTTGCAATGAAATCCATATCCTTTATACTCAATTTTAGTGACTTTTCCGAACCGTCGCATTTACAACCCGGTGCGGGGCGGCCATTTCGCACTCATAACATTCAAATTCCAAAGGAATCAGTTGCAATGGCCCATCAAGTCGAAGCTGAACGACGCTCATCATTTGCGCAATGCGCCGCCACCATCCACTTTCAGTTGGATTCCTAGCTGGCACGCTTCGCCGACGACGACGGCGGCGAATGTGATTATGCAACATCAGAGCCGTCGTTTACGCAACCCGTATTACAAGTGCCGGCCGTGATCTGTGGAGGGGGGCCGGCAGGGAGGGCAATTTGCTAAAAGGTTTTGTCTAAAGTGGCGTTCTCGCTTAACTTAACAACTGATTCGCTATCATGTTTATATGTATGAGGCCGTGCCGCCTCCACCTCCAGCGCCCCCTGCTGCCGCCGACGTTGCCGCATCCATTCCATGCCAACTGAGAGAGGAGAGGTCACGATGCGCCCCCCAGATACCATCTGCATCCACCAACAATCGGTAATATCCCTTAAGCATAAAAAATTCGATGTTTTTATCATTTTTAGTTGTCTATTGTATGCAACCAGGCATACATCAGAATTTTTAAAGTCAACGTGGTAGGATACAATTTTGACGTTTATTGATGAGGTTTTGTGTTTAGATAACATTAGGTATCGATGGCGGATGACGAGGGGGAGGATGGAGGCAGCAATAAATTATGAATTTCCCGACCAAAAATTACGAAGATTGGAAGCAATCGAAAAGTTTTCCGCCAATTCGAGCGGCGGCGCCGCCGCCAGCCGAAATATCATCGTTTGTCGTCCGCGCACGACTGCAACTTCTTCGCTCCTCGGATGCCACCCGCGCCCACCGCCCCCGCCATCGATGCTGATTGTTCTCCAGAAGTTGCTCTGTCACTTCATCCGTAATGGAACGCACACAAATGCACGCGCAGAGCGCGGAGGGCGCACGAAAAAGTTATAAACTAGCGGAAATTGCGAATGAACCAATATAATAACGGCCGTTGAACGCCATCATGCACACACGATCCATCAACACGAGAAGAGAGAAGCGGAAAAACAAAGCAACAACAACAACAAACTACCAGAGATGCGGGAGATAATTGATTAATGTAGGCAAGTCAGTGTTCATTAGTGTATTGTTGGTTGCACAACGTTTGGGTGTTTCCAATAGAAAATAGCGTTGATATCGTAAGTTTTATCAATAATTTCTATTACTGCTATATTTTTTAGATTATTTTCTTGATTTGTTTTGTAGGTTGTCTAAATTTACACAATGAATTTACTGTCGGCTATCTGTCATTGACGCATTGTCACTAAATTCACTGTCGTTTGCTATCGTCCATCTACGGAATTCACAGGTATGATATCATATGTGACACATTGGTTGCCTACATTCAAATCAATAATTTTCTTGCTACTTACAAACTCTAAAAAATAATTAATCAAAATAATATTAGGAGAAATTCAATTAATTGGTATAATTAATTTAAATATCGTCAAATATGATTTAACAACAGAAATCAAGAAATCCCAAACAATTCCGTCTCTTGAATTCACAATGTAACTTTATGGTAATGTTGGTTGTCCACATTCCAGGCGCACATAACCCTAAAATTAAATTGCGTTCGACAGCAAAATAGAATGCGTTCCGCATAGTTTTTATGCGTTTCGCCGGCACCGCCATCAAATTACAACCGGATGTGTGTATCCCGCAGCTATGTCTTCCCCTACCCCCACCACTTACCCGCTTCGCGCCGTTTGCCGCCACCGTGCGTCGCTGTGGTTTTTATGCATTTGGCGTGCGGCGAAAAGCGGGGGCGAAACGTTTTCGAAATGGTGTGGTTTTCAAGCCGGTGGGCAAATAAGCAAGCATGTGTGTTGCGAATTCCGCACGGTTTCGCCACCGCCACCGCCATCGGCGGCGGTGGTAATCGCGCGGTGGGCACGTGTACGAACCAAGTGATCGAAAACTTGTGTCGCAATTGTTATTCCAGCGCCGTTAGGAGGCGGCAGGGTGCCGGTTTCCGCACCACTGGCTTTCGTGCCGCCGCCGCCGCCGCCGTCGACGATGACGACGACGTCGACGATGCTCCTGCTGATTCGTCCGCCGCCGCCGGGAAGCAATTACCAATCAACTTCCACTGCTCCCGTCATCGCATCATCATCCTGCTCGCACACAGAGACACACACAAGCACAAATTCGGGAATTCGAACAATTCGAACACAATTCGTCGTTTCCGGCGTGCCAGCCGCCTCCGCAATTTGTTTCATTAAGTTAGGGAAATTTTCCGATGCACATTCGAGTTGCGTTTTTTGCTATTTTGTTTCTTTTTGTAGCCTAAAGTTTTGCTTCAACACGCGCAAAAACTTTTCTAATTTTGTTTGATGATAGGTTTGCAAATTAACTTTTTAAAATTTTAAATATATCCCCAAAAAAAATGATAAAAATACAATTAATACAATTTTAACTTCAATCATAATTGATCTGTATGCAACCAACTATACACATAATCCTGTTTTACCACAATATACTTGTGGTTTTACTTTCTGCATATTTATTACACAAAATTGATCAATTTTCTTACCTTTCCTTATTAATTTTGTTGAAATGACATTAACCAGTTTGTTTTCGTAAGAAATTTGTTTATTCTTCAATTTCTCATTTTTTACTTGACAATATGGAAAATAATTTATTTCTTTGAAAATTATCGTGTTTAAGTACTATGAGAGTTATTAATAATTACAAAGCCGATATTTTTTGTTTAAAAATTTAAATTTTGTTACTTTTTAAATGAAATTAGTGCTGCCACCTTTGGGAGACTATCAGAAATATATATTTTCCTTAAGATCTACAAACAGTTTTTGCTTGATCAAGATATTCTCATTGTTATTTAATCACTGGAATTTTAAAATATTCCTTTGGTTTACTCTTGCACCTGTCAAGAATTAACATTTGTTTCTAATAATGATAAATAACAATTTCCAAAATTAATTATGATTTATGAATATAAATTATAATATTAAATTATCTTTCAAATATTTCTCATTAGAAATTAGTTTAAATTTAGTTATTCTTTCAGATTATATATAAGATTAGTTTATTTTTGCTTTTATTTTATAAAACAACTACTAGTGCCACCTTTCGGAAGCATTAAGAAGTATTGATTACTTTTATAGAGATCGTGAGTATCAGAAAGGCACAAGGAGTGGGGATAAACATGCGCGAACATTGCTCGTTGACAGTAGCGAATGAAATTAAAGGGCGTTGCAAAAACGCCAGCTCTGTCGAAGATACCCGAATCGTATTTTGGTTTCTGCGCAGCATGACCCACCCCCACTATTTGTGCCTTTCTGAACCTCACGATTTCTAGTTAGAAACAATTTCCTATTGGATTAATAAATTGTTGCTAGGTTATTAATTCAAGTTCGGAAAAAATTCGTTATTTATTACTTATATAATTGTAACTGCAACATTTATCATCAAGATTGTTATGTTTTAGTGGTAATTTTATGGTACACAGATAAAATTAAATATTGTAATTTCTTAATCAAATTATTTAACACTTTAAAATGTTGAATATCTACTAGATATTTACAAAAAATCTGTTGGGAATAATTGAATTCATGAAAATGTTAATTTTTCTTACAATTAGCTGTAGGGAAATAATATTAGTGGTGCCCCCTTTTGGAATCATTAAGAACTATCAATTTCTTTAATAGCTTGAAAAATTTTTCTGTTTTATTCATAAATTGTTGATATATTATTTATGTAATTTCAAGCAAAAATAGTTGATTGGTTTTTGTATTATTTAAAAAGTAACATCTGTACTTGAAACTATTAAATAATCGTGTAATTTTATGATATGTTTTAGATGTAATTTAAGAGTGCATGAAAAAATTCAATATTCACTCATAATTTAAAGTGTTCAATTGCCGTCAGAAATTTATAACGTATCCATTAGAAAAAAGTGATTGAATACAGTTATAAAGTCATCATTTTACACTACAAACAAGCGCTCTTTAATTATCATGTCAATATTTCCTATAAAACTATGAGATAACTTTCATTTCCATCAATTTCCAGAATTGTTTCTTTCAGTAACAATTTATACCATTAATTTGAGGATGTTTAACAGCGTTTGGAAAGCCTTCATGGACCCGAAATTACCCAAAAACTATTTTCGCGTTGAGGCAATAACTAATTTGTACAACATATCTGAAATAATATGATAATGTAATTGATTTAATTTTAGGTAAACATTTTAAGAGCTATGGGTATTGAGTTATACAAAGAGGAAAGCATCATTTATAGCATTTTATCCAAGATTTTTTTGTTGTACACGACAATATTTTTTACTGGAGTTGAAATGTATGAATTTTATGCACAATGGGGCAATTTTAATGGAATGGTTGGTGTTTGTACTTATCTTATTACTCATCTAACTGGTAAGTCTTTCAAAAAAATAAACCTATTTAATATGATGTTAAAATACAAAGAAAAACAATTTTTATTTAAAAATTCTATAGGCAACCCAATATGCATACGTTGGTGTATGGTAGGTTACCTATAATCATGTTATCTATTAGTTCAATTGTTTTCCTTACATTAAATAATTCACTTAAAACCACAGAATATCCAACTTGTAGTAACAAATTGTGTAAATAATGATGTTATTTAAATGTTATTTCTTATTTTAGGAGTAGTAAAAACGGGAATTCTCTACAAGAACCGCAAGAAGATTGGTAAAATGATGCTGGAATTGCACAAGCCGCCATTCAAACCGGATGTGAAACGTGGCGGTAAACAGGAAGAACACCTCATTCGTCAAGCAATTCGCAAGACCGAAATCCTGTTGGTCATCTATTTCTGCATCATCACCGCAACCATCACCACCGGGTTGTACAACACGATCGTTGTGAGGATCCGAAGGAGCAGCGAGTCCTGGTTGTTCCCATATGTGCCCACAATGAGCTTGGGCGAATATTCCCATCGAAGTCCCTACTTTGAATTCGGCGTTTTATATCAGTTCCTGGGAGTTTTAGCATTTGCCATCATCATAGCTACCACATACATTTTGCTCTCGACCATCATGGCTCATATTAGTGTTCAGATGAAGATTTTGGGCAATGAATTCAGGTATTTTCTTCGCTTAGGTCCTGGAACAAAAAATAAGTTATGTAAAGTTATTAAAATTTACAGAACAATCCGAAAACGAGCTGAAATTTTAGCTGATACTCAACGAAACGACCAACAAATTGTTAACCAACACATGGAGATTTTGATGGGGAAGGCAATCAGTCATCATTTGCGAAATTTGGAGTTGGCTGTCGAAATGGAAAGCCTTTGCAGCCTGATGATTCTCTCGATTTTCATTGCAAGTGTCATCTTGATGTGTTTCCTCCTCTATTTTGCTTCATTGGTAATGACCAACAAGTCTATGATGTTATAACTACTTCCTGTGACTCTTGAATGGTTTCAGCAACCTCTTGGAAGCGTCATTTTCTTCCAGAATATCTCTTACTGGTGTATCATTGTCTGTCAGGTCGGAATGTATTGCTATTGGGGCAATGAAGTCAGCTTAGAGAGTGATAATATCGCAAAAGAAGTCGCAAAATTGGAGTGGCCTGGGTCCAACAAACATGTGACCCACGCCATCTTGATGGTCATTGTTCGAGCGCAAAAACCTTTGTATATAACTGCTGGGAAATTTGTACCATTGAGTATGGAGGTATTCATGAAGGTGAAAAAATAATGATAATTCTAGAGAGATGTTGTCAATTGTTTCAATTATTTTTGATTTTTCAGATTGTAAAAGGGTCGTTTTCATATTTCATGGTTCTTAGACAAGCGCAAGAACCTGATGCGTAAATACTGTTAATTGTTTATAAAATGCACAATTATATCTATGTAATTGTAATGTTATTTTGCATACCAGACAAAACATTTGCAATCAACGGCACTGAACACTTAGTTGATATCTCTGAATCAATATAGTAATAAAGTTTACTTATGTTTTTTTCAATAATTGATAAGTTTTCGAGAATTGCAAACGAAATTTGTTTGAAACTTTCAAACAAAATTGCGTTGATAGACGCATGCGCACAGCTGACAGCTTAACAGCGCCATTAGCGGGAATTCTTGGTAAACATAACCAATAACTATTTCAAGAAAATTGTGAACTGGATTTGTTTTTGCTATACTCAACAATAATACAACTCGCTATAATAGAAGCTTTCAGGATAATGAGAGAGTCTGGCAGCATTTTACAGGTTTGTTAGCGTAAGTTTGAAGACTATGCACATTTCAATATCCATATCCATTGTAGATCGTAATAATGTGGGGCTGCATCATGCTAAGATTCATTAAGACTCATTTCAATGGAGATTGATTCAAAATAGCTTGCAATTGTAAGTAGCCATCACAATTATTCTGTTGGATTCAAGATGTCTTGCTCTTTCTTCAGGTTACATAAATATTTGTGTGCAACCCAGATGACTGGCTTTTGAGTGATTTTTGATGATGGCATGGGCTTGAACTGATTCGAAACTGGACTCTGCTGATTGTGCCAAGACAAGGAAGGAAATGGGAGCAAGGAGAAGCAAGATCCTTTGAGAGCCTGTGAGTGTGCAGTTTTCTGCATCAATAGCACTTTTCAAGAAGTTAATGTAAGTAATTCATAATCTGGACTTTTCTAACAGCTAATGTAAGTCATAGATTTTCCCTGTTATTTTCGCGATTATTAAAGCAACCTGATTATGTAGGAATGGCAACTGAGTAAATTGCTCATCAACTTCAAGAAGACCACATTCATTGGCATGCTACAATTTACAGTTCAGAGTGAGGGCCCCAGATTCCAGCAGTGCAATGATGCTATCACTATAACTTCATGCAAATCTCAAGGTATGTACACTCATTTGTTCTCATGCATTGTGATAATACTGATGGAACTATTTTGCCAACAGCGATATGTTGCATGCACTGCAGGTTTATGGTGTTTTATAAGCAAAACCAGCAAGTTATCTAGTCATTCACTTTTACAGTGTGTTCTGCTTTTTCTTCAGTTATTAGGGAAAACACTGGGATTAAAATGCTAGGTGACTTGAAAAGTAGATTCAGATATAGCAATTATT
>JARJDZ010004086.1:0-80152 GCA_030264555.1 Aleochara sp. GC000083 | reverse complement strand
GTGCTACATGTTTTCATTATTGTTCTAGTTCTTGTTAGATCTGTTACATCAGCGAATTGTAACAGCAAAATGTTTCATTTTATTAGTGGAAACTCTGTGTATAGTTGGTTGCCTATGTTAACACCCAAACGTAAATAGTAAAAGGCATTTTTAAACATTATCAAATCAATATACGATTCTCGTTGAAAATAACTAGAATTATTTCTTACCAACAATTACCAACTATTTAATGGATGAATCTGATGTTCCAGCTTATTCAAGTTGTAGTAAGGCTCGAATTGCGCCTGAAAAGTCTGAAACAAAAACCATAATTAGATATTTGTTCAATTATAATGATTTATACGCACCATTATAAATTATACAAATTCATTGCTGCTTCCAATTCCCCGATTTTTATCAGAGATTGTTATTGTACTGAAAAATCACAGCAATAAGATACTTACATCTGAAATGAGTTTCTTTTGTATCAAATATTCAATACTATGCCTAAAAAACATATTTTAACATACAGAAAATATAGAAAACCAATACAGTTGGGTGGTTTCATAGAAACATTAATTATTACTTTGTTAGACAAACTTCATACTAAAGCTTACCAAGCTTACCAACAAATAAGCAATTAATTCGTCCTTGCAATGTTTGTTGTATATTGATTTCAATTTGTTACACACTATTTCTATATTTACATAATCGTACAGCATTATGGAAGAAAATCAATTTGTGTTTAAAATAAGAAGGCCTTCGTTTGTAAATTCTTTCAAAGAACAAATTTCGCCAGCATACAATCAATCCTTTTTGTGCAATTATGTTTTATTATAGATGTTTTTAATAATTTTCACATTTCATTGTTTCAATGGCACTTTGGTTTTTCCATTCATCTGAAGGTATAATAGAATACCAAAAAATAGTAAACGTTATGCTGATCGCCTTTGATATAAACCACAAATTGTGAATTAGATATTCTTCAGTTAGTTTGTTCTATTTGTCCTCACAAGCACACCAATAACTTGTTAAAAAAATATTTATCCGCTATGAAATACATGTATGTATATATTTTATTGGACTGCTTATTTTAAAGAGTTGCAGAATCTCTTGATATTGGTTTTGTCTGCGCCACTTCATGGTCTACAAATAATATTCGCCAGTTAATAAAACTATCTTGTTTAATGTTTTGATATCTTCTGCACTTGCATGTTAATAATACCTGGAATATATTTTCTGCACAAAGTAACCGTCAACAATTTGGTATAAAACGCAAATATACATCATTAAAATAGATAAATAACAATACTCAATTCAGTTTCTTTAAAAATATCAAAAATATCTATGCTACTAACCATGTAAGTTATAAAATAGGATTCCATTACTAAAATTAACATCGTCACAACATAATTTCGATTATTCAATACGTCAATCGTAACGTTGGTGGACTTATTGCATTTGCTCGGTGCGCATTTCTGTGTATTTTTTGTTTTGTTTCTGTGTCGTAGCAAAATCACTTTTTCGCGTATCGCGTTAGTACTAATTTGTATAAATACATTAATGAGAATTTAGGTATATATCAGCAGTCTTCTTCCACCAGCTTTTGCGTATCTTTGCCGGTGTCGTGCGCAGGGTCCAGCTCGCGATGCCGAATGTTGATTTGCGGCGAAGATCGGTGAATCACACTGGACGGCGCCAGAATTGCGCTTGGCGGCTCGGTGAATGTATCGCTTTTCGATTTTGTCACGTCTACCGGCACCTCGTAAAGAGCTGCGAGCAAATGTACACATGAACCGTGAACTTGCAGTCAATTTAAGCTAATAATTACCTGAACTTCCATTTCCTGTTGTATCCGGATTGTTCTGCACGGCGTCGTACATGGGATTGTGGAAATCACGATTTTTGTTACCCACAGGATCCAAGGTGTATGCGACATCCATAGGTTCGACCGAACCCGTTCCATTACTTCCGAATGTATTCGGTCCGAATTCTACGTTTGTACCCTGCCTGAACGAAACTGTCTGGCTGCTTGATAAACTTCCCAGACTTCCCTTTCCACTACGAACACATAATTTAGTGTAAACGATTAAGATTACTTGCAAAATACTTACAATGGTCGCTTGCGAATGAAGAACCATACGCCTGTAGCAGCACCAACGACCAATAAGATGACAACGATGGGAATGATGATTGCAGCCGCATTTGATCCACCATTGAAGCGACTGTGCGCGGTGTGCACTTCGCAGTAAGCGCCGCTGAAGTCCTCCTCGCATTCGCATGCCAATTCCGCGGTGTCCGTTTCGCGACACAAGCCGCCATTTTGACACAGGCAGATTCGCGGTAATGGCCGCGGTCTTTCCGCCGCAGCGTCGCATGTAATCTCACCTTTGCTTCTATGCGAAGGAACTTGCGGAGTATCCGGACAGGAACATCTATGCCCGCCAGGAACCAGTAAGCAGAGATGCGAGCACTCGTTGTTGTTGCAATCATTCGCAATCGTCTTGTTGTATCTCAAATTATGATAGACCTTGACACCAGACGGATTCACCAAGTCGCGTTCAATGATGACCGGAACGCCGCGCCCGAATTTATCCTGGCGCAATAATTCGCCCGTGTCACGGGTGATCCAGTACAAACTCGATTCGAAGACATCCAAAGAAATCGGATGTTTGAGCACCTCTCCCTTGAGTATGACCTTCCTATTGGATCCGTCATGCCTCATCATTTCAATCGTATTCAATTTCGTGTCGACCCAATATAATGTATGATCCATGGCGTAATCGATGGCCAGCCCGGTTGGGTGTCTAATATTCTCAGTGATTAATGGCCGACGCTTCGAGCCGTCCATCCAGGAGACTTCGATTTTCGGTGCTGAACCCGAGTCCGACCAGAACATACGACCCAGTTGAGGATCTACGACCAGTGATGTAGGACTCTCCAGGCCAACATTCACTACAGCGCGTCGATAACGGCCGTCCGTCTTCGCTACCATCACGCGCCCTTTTGGCTTCGAACCAGCGCGATCTATTTCGGTCCAATACAAGTTATCACCAACCCAATCGACGGCTACCGCTGTGGGTTTCGAGTTACCCTTCATATTTAGATCCTGGGCAAAACCGGTCTTCACCTGCCCGTTTACTGCATTGACCATGTACGAACGTTTGATTGTTTTGTCGTAGCTATCGGCCCAGAAGATAATTTGCGAATCGGGGTTGTAATCCAACGCTTCAATTCGTTTTTCCTCGCTGATCACATCAATCTCGTTCTGATCTTTAAGCTCATACGCGCGTATTTCAGGACCGTTCGCAAATAAGAGCGTAATTTCATTTTCCTCCGCTTTGCAAACACCTGACAAACCGTCCGAAAGTTTGAAACCTTTTTGACACGAGCAGCTGTATGTTCCGTTCAAATTGGTGCAGATTTGCGAACAGTGATGAGTTCCAGTGGCGCATTCATCAACATCTTGGCATTTCTTTCGATTCTCTTTGGAGATGATGTATCCCGACCGACATACGCAAATATACCCACCGTCTGTAAGATTCATGCATTGATGATCACAACCTCCTCGATTGCTATCCAAGCAGATGCTGTTATGATGGCATCCCAATTCATCGGAACCATCTCCGCAGTCATCAGCAAAGTCGCATACTTGCGCTCTATCAATGCACTTCTTGTTCGCGCATTGGTATTCGATTTGGCCATTGCAAGGTTTGTGCTTCGTCGCGCACAATGTCATATTGTTTTCATCGGAGCCATCGCCGCAATTATCGACGCCATCGCAGAGTTGGTAGCGTGCCACGCAGCGATGATTCGCGCATTGGAAGCGCCGCAATGTGTCGCAATTAAAGTTGGTACATAACGCTGGCGCTTCGTCTGATCCGTCCCCGCAGTCATCAGCGCCGTCGCATAAATCCGCCTGGCTTATGCACAAATGATTGTCGCATTGGAATCGCGACTCGGGACAATAGCGTCCGCCCGGATATCTCGGCGGGCAGTTCTTCTCATCGGTCATGTCTCGGCAATCGCGATCGCCATCGCACCGGAAGTACGACGCGATGCAGTGCCCCGACGCGCACTGGAATGTACCGTTCTTGCATTGATATCCCCGACAGCCTTGCTCATCGCTCAGGTCGCCGCAATCATCTTCGTAGTCGCAGCGCCAACGATTCGATATACATTTGCCATTTTTGCAGCGGAACTCCGACTCCGAGCATTCGCGATAGGTTCCTTTGCACAACGCGTCCGTTTCGTCGCTGCCGTCGCCGCAGTCGTCGGCGAAGTCGCAGGTCCATTGTTTCGGCACGCAGCGATTGTTGGCGCATTTGAAGTCCGTGTCGGAATTACAACTCGGGCAATTTTGCGGCAACTCGTCGGATCCATCACGGCAATCGTCCTTGCCATCACAGAACAACCATTTTGGAATGCACCTATAATCAATCACACATTAACTTATGTTGCATTCAAAGAAATTGATCTTACCTGTAGTTGGATCGACCTGGACATCTCTGCCAGCCCGTCGTGCAGTTCTTCTGCCTGCAAATATATGCAGGTTCATCGGAGTCATCTCCACAGTCGTTGTCAAAGTCGCACATCCATAATTTTGGAATACATCTGCCATTCTTGCATGCGAATTCAGTTTCCGGATCGCATGCACGTTTATGACAAATACTAGGATCTTCATCGGAGCCATCCTTACAATCAGCATCTCCATCGCACTTCCAACTATCCAGAATGCATCTTCCATTAGAACGACATTTAAATTCTAGTTCGGGACAAGGCATGTTGCAGTTTTGTTCATCGGAGCGGTCTCCACAGTCATCGGTGCCATCACAGATCGTCGCTGATGGTGTGCAGTTACCGTTTTTGCATTGGAACGTTCCAGCACGGCATTGTCGTGGTGGACAAGTGGGTGGCTCATCGGATCCGTCCTTACAATCCTTCTCCCCGTCGCATTGCCAGAACCACGGTATACATTTCTCATCGTTTCCACCGCAAGTCCACTGGCCGGCGGTGCAATTGGCGATGCAGGTCTTGTGATCGGTGGCGAGGAAGAATTGGTTCGGACAGGCGCATTTATAGCTCGTCGCGCCCTCCTCGCCATAGCCTTCAATGTTCAAGTAGCTGGAAGCTAAGGGCGGTGATATGAGGCAGAGATGCGAGCAGCCGCCGTTGTTGGTGGCGCACGGGTTCGTGTACGGTAGTTGTCTCAATTTGTGGTAGACGTGCACATCGTAGGGACGATGCGTCGTATTACGAATGATCATCAGGTCTTTTCCAGTGAATTTGTTTGCACGGCTAATGGCCTTCAGGTTCCAATCCGACCAGTACACGAAGTCGTCGAAGAGCGACAACGCAAACACATGCGGCACTGCCATTCCAGACAGCACAATATGCCGATGTCGGCCTTCTAAGTCGGCGAATGCGATGTAATCCAAGTGCGCATCGGCCCAATAAATTCGGTCGGTGAAGTAGTCGATGGTGAGCGCATTCGGCCACGCGATGTCGTCCTCCCATGTGAGGATGCGCGTAAAGTTGGAGCCGTCCATGCCGATTTTGCCGATGTACGCTTGCAAATGCCAGGATGTGAAGTATAAGTATCCCGTGCCGGGATGGACGACCAATGCGCGTGGATCTGGGATACCGGTTTTGATCGTTTTTCGACGCGTACCGTCAAGTTCGGCGACGTCCAAGTTCTTTGAATGCCTATCGAGCCAATATAACTTTCGGCCGATCCAATCGACGGCGAAGCCTTCCAAGCCGTGTGAGTCATGACGGATAACAGGCTCTTTTTCGCCATTTCCGCCGATTGCCGAGCGGAAAATCGTTTTCGCCGTCACGTCCGCAAAGTAAAGTTTTTGGTCCTGATAGTCATAATCAATGGCAACAACATTCAATAAGTCTTGATGCATTAGATTGTAAACGTGCGCATCCACGGATATATTTCGGATATAGTACTTATTCGAGAATATTAACCATGGCTCGCTCTTATCCTTTCGTTTGCACGTGTGCTCGTCATTTTGCCGCTCGTAATACTGCTCATTACACTTGCAGTAATATCCGCCTGGCGTGTTTGAGCAATATTGCGAGCATACGCCCGGCGTTTCGATACATTCATCGATATCCGTGCAGGCTTTGTTGTCGTTCAATAACCTAAACAATTTCAAAAATTCATAAGAGGGAAATTGTATTCACGGAAATCGAAACTTACTTGTATCCTTGATTACATTCGCAGTAGTAGCCGGTTGGAGTGTCGACACATTTATGCCCGCATTGGTGTATTTCCACTTTGGCGCATTCGTCGACGTTGCAGTGGGCTGGCTCGTCCGATTCGTCCGTGCAATCGGGCACTTTATTGCATACAAGTTGGTAATCGATGCACTTCCCGTTGTTGCAAGTAAATTCGCCGGGTGTTTTGCACGTACTGTTGTCTTTTTCTGCAAAAACGAGGCATTCTCAGTCGTTGTGCTTTAGGGAATAAATCACGCGCAGGTACTTACTGCAGTCAACCTCGTCGGAATGATCGCCGCAATCGTCCTCGCCATCGCAGCGATATTGCTTTCGAATGCACTTGAAGTTCTGGCAACTGAACTCCAGCGCGGAGCAAGTTTTATACTTCGAATTACACTCCTTGCCCTCGTCGGTGCCATCGCCGCAATCATTGTCATGATCGCAAAGCCATCCCTTATTAATGCAGCGTCCGTTCGCGCAAGTAAACTGATCATCGGAACAAGGCGATGGCGTGGCGCAATTATGCAGAGTTGAGTTCTCATCAGCACCATCCACACAATCGGGATCTCCATCGCAGAGCCATTTGCGCGGAATGCATTGAGCGCGACCCCACGCTTTATTTGCTTCACATGTAAATTCAGTTTCGTCGTCGCACTTCCTATCATCTATAAATAAAATGGCAATTATAAATATTTGTTAATTACTATTACGTTCGTTATGGAGTAATAAAAATGAACGCTTATGTAGTCATCAAAATTAACGACAAAATATAGACTACAACGCCGCCTATCTTTATAAACTTTGGCATTGATTTGTTTTTTCTTTGTTCGTTAATGGTGGCGCTGGTATCGGAAAATAAGAAAACCGATTTAAGACGTACCTAACGTCTCTTTGACTGGTTTATGATTATGTTCCTCTTTCAATTCAAATTGAAGGGTAATTTATGAAATTACTCGGTGTAAGTACTTACTGCATTGATGTCTATTGTCCTCGTCGCTGTTATCGACGCAGTCATTGTCGCCGTCGCAAATGTAAATGCGTGGTATGCAGTTCCCATTGTCGCAAGTAAATAAGTCACCGAAACAAGTCCGACCTTCGCTCTTGCAGTACTCTGGCGGTTCGTCGGCTCCATCGCCGCAATCGTCGTCCCCATCGCAATACCAAGTGGCCGGAATGCAGCGATGATTCGGACATCTGAAGCTGTTCTGTGGACACGTCCTTTGAGCGCAATGCAGCGGATCCTCGTCCGAATTGTCACCGCAATCGTTGTCCCCATCACACAGCCAATACGGCTCCACGCAGATGTTCGTCTTCTCACACTTGAGATGATTAACCGGGCATGTCGTGTTTTGCGGGCATCGCTCGTGCGTTTCATCCGAGGTCACATTGTCCTTACAGTCATTGATTCCGTTGCAAACCTACATTTTAATAAATGCGTGTAGTTGCTTTATAAAAAAAATGATTTAAAGTAGGTACCTGGTTCATGGGTATGCAGCGATGATTTGCGCATGTAAATTCGCCAGGAGCACATGGTGGATATTCACAGTCGATTTCATCAGATCCATCCTTGCAGTCATTCTCATGGTCGCATTTCCATGATTTGAATATGCAGCGGCCATTGTTGCAACGGAATTCGTTTGGTGAACACGAATGGAAAGCTGCAAAATTGGAAATTACAAAAAAAAATTGAATTAAATATGATAACTTACAGCAATAATTGGTATCTTCGTCGCTGTTATCGCCGCAATCGTCTTCGCCATCGCAGGACCACATCCTGCTGATACATTTGCCATTCGCACAATAAAATTTGCTCGAATCGCAGGTGTTGTTCTTCGGCACGCACATACGACCTTCGTTAACTAATTTTGTGCTCTCGTCGCATTTGCATTCGGTAGTTCCGTTGATTCCTGGATGGCAGCTCTTGGCACATCCGCCATTGTTAATTCGGCAGGGATTCACCTTGCAAGATTGTCGCATGCTCGAATAGACCTGTATATCACGTGGGCTGTCTTCCAAACGTTTCACCATCTCAATCATATTAGCACCTGTATGTTTTTCTGCACGGTATACACCTCTCAGTTGCAAGTCGGTCCAATAGATGTAATTTCCAAAAACGGTGATCGAAAACGGATAAATTGTTGCAGATATTAGGACTTTTCTGTTCTGCCCATTCAAATCAGATCGTTCGATCTTCTCGCGCACTGCGTCCGTCCAGTACAACATATTGTCTTCGTAATCAATTGCCAGGCCTGAAGGTTGCGCCAAGTTCTTATCAATTATTACGCGCTTCAAAGAGCCAGCCATTGTCGTTCTGAATATTTTACCCGACGTGCCAAATTTGCCCCAGTCCGTGTAGAAAAGCGTGCCGTTGCATGGATCAATGACGATCGCTCGCGGGCGCTCAACTCGCGCGATCATCACCAACTCAGACCCGTCCAAATTCATCGCGTAAATGCTATGGTTCGAGGAGTCGGTCCAATAGACCTTCTTTTGGGTCCAATCATAAGCGATGCCCTCGGGATTAATGCCTTTGTTAATGATGTTGGTGATGGACTCGACGGACGGACTTTTTGCTGGAATCCACGCAATCCTCGCCCATGGACGAATTTGCGTAAAGAGAAGCATATGATCTGCATGATCAAAGTCAATTCCGACAACATTCGTCAAATTGGAGATGGACTTGAATGGCACTGCAGTCTGTTTGGGGTCAAGACCGATTGCACGAATTTCAGTGCGCGTTGAAAATACTAAATATTCATCGAAAAATTCGCATTTTTTGCCGTCAGGCGCGAGTCGTCCGGTAGCGCAGTCGCATTTGTAATTTAGAGGATTTGCAGTCGTTGTCACATCAGGCGGGAACGAAAAGCATAATTGATCGCAACCACCATTTCCAAGCTTCAAGCATGGATTGGTATCGTCGGACGGTTGATTAGTGATATCGAATATGGCAATGTCACGTAATTTTTGCAAATTCGTACGGACCTTTGTTGGCAGGCTGGTGTTACCCACGAGTTTGGACGCTTTGAAAATGGTCATCAAATTGCGATCAACCCAGTAAACGTCGCCCATATGAATGGCGATTCCCATCGCGTTCGGCAAATTGCGGCGAATAATTTGCCGCGAGCCGCCATTCCAGCTAATCTTCTGTATCATATCCATTTTGGAGTCGACCCAATACACGTCGTGCGTGGTTATATCGACGGTCAGATCGCGCGGATTGCTAATGCCCGAGGTAACAACAGGTTGCCAATTGGAGCCGTCCAGGTTCGCCTTGCCAATACGCGGATACTGTCCGTAATCAATCCAGTAGAGCATTCGCTTCAGCGGGTTAACGGCGAGCTCTCGCGGCGAATCGGTCGTCGTTTTCACCAGCACCTTCCTGTTGCTTCCGTCCAGCCACGAGACTTCCAAGTAGTTCTCGTGCGGAAAAACGTTCGTGAAGTAGAGATTGCCGGCGATCCAATCGATGGCAATGCCTCGGATGCCGTTGCTACCGATGCCTTCGCGAATGATCGGCTGCAGTTCCGTGCCATTGGGCCTGATCCTGAAGATGCCGTTCCATAAACCTCGATTGAATTCGACCCAATAAATCCAATTCTCCGCGAAGTGCACGTCGGTGTGGAGGATATGATGGCCGGGCCCGGTGATGGGCACCATCGCCTCGGCGCTATCCTTCAGGCTGTATCCGCGCGTCATATCTAATTGGGCGACAACGGCGAACGTCTTAAACGGCACGCAATTGATTTCGTTCTCCTTGCGGTAGCCGATGTTGCATGCGCACGTCCGCGTGCGCGCCGTGCCAGGAATACAAATATGACTGCATCCGCCGTTGTTCTGCAGGCACGGATGATCGATGAGCGAACGCTTCTTGAATATGGTAAACGTTTTCAAATCGGGTTCGTTCTCCATGATGATCTTTTCGTTATTGCCTTGCGGCAGATCGACGCGCGCCAATTTCTCATACAGCGGATCCAAATAGTACAAACGGCTGTCGAGCACGGCGAGTGCTTTCGGTTTGAATATGGCGTTCGCTTCCGAGAGAAGCACCCGGAAATCTCTGCCGTCCGTGTCCATGGCGAAGATTTTACCATCGGACGAGCTGACATAAAGCATCTTTTTGTCAAGATCGATGGTGATAGCTTCCGGTCTTTCGCTGCGCAAAAGTTCCACGGGGTTCGTGCCGTCCATATTCACTTTGCCAACTTTCGGCATGACTCCATGCCCGCCTTCGTCTGTCCAGTAGATTTTACCCTCGGTGGGGTCGAGGCAAAGGCCGCGCGGCGCCGAAATCGACGTGACGTTCCCATTGTTGGACATTATGATGGAGCGGTATTTAATTTTCCCATCAACTCGGATCACCTCCAAATTGCTGGCCATTCGGTTGCCAATGAATAAGTTACGACCGAGCCAATCGAAAGCGAACACGGAAGCGGAGCCGACAATTCCGGAATTTAAACCTAGAACCTGCGTTTTATTTCCGCCGCCGTACGGTGTTGAATATATCGTGCACTAAATAAAAGAGAAATATAAATAAGGTTGGTGAAAAAGGCAAAGAAAATTGTATAACTCACATTTTCGTCGTCGTCCTGTTTGCCCTCAATCCAATAAATCGTATCGGTCTTGCGATCGTAGTCGATTTGAATGCCATTATCAATGCCAACGATTGCTGTTAGGAAACCAGTCGTCACATCACCTGGTGTTAATGACACGTCGACGATTTGCGATCCTTTCATCACCATCAGGAAGGAAGATTCCTCCTCAATGCATCTACCATCGCTTGCCGAACGATAACCAGCCTTGCATTTACACGTGTATCCTTCACGAGTGCTTGGAGATAACAAGCAGATATGTTGACATGGCGCCTTCGCGCAGGAATTCTCGGAGATTGGCTGCAATGATGGATGATGCACGTGGATGCTCAACGGTTGCGAGATCAGATGCGAGACGACCGTTTGATTGTTGCCTTTAAACTTGTGCGCGGAGAGCACGCGATTCAGTTGACGATCCGTCCAGTACAGTGTGTCTTCAAAGAGCGTCAGCGAATGCGGATGAAGCAGGTAGTGACTTCCGGCAAGAACTTGCTGGCGACCGGTGCCGTTGTAGTAGCAGAAATCGATGAAGTCAAGCTTGGAATCCGCGAAATAAATGCGCTTATTCGCTGTATCAAGCGTTAATCCGTTGGGCCAATAAATTTTGGTGTTAATGATAGTTGATCGGTTCGTGCCGTCCATTCCAATTCGCTCAATGCGCGGATTTTCGCCCCAATCGGTCCAGAACAACCAGCGCGCGCCTGGACTTGGATCCAAACACATGCCACGTGGCTGCGTTATATTTTCCTTAACCAATACAATGCGATTGGTTCCGTTTTCTTTTGACACCTCGATTGTATTCAATTTCGAGTCCAACCAGTAGATATTACCTCCAATCCAATCATAAGCCAGACCTTCAACCAAATCCAAGCCGGTGTTGATGATGTCCACGGGATCAAAACCGCGATCTAATCGTGAAATTTTCTTGAGTTTCATGTCCGACCAGAATATTGTACCCGTATGCATATTGGAAGCTGTTGCAACGACATTTTCAACAATAAGTGGGACCCGCTCCAAGGCTTGTTCATTCAAATCAGCGACCAAGATGGAATGTCTATTCGAGATGATAAGGAAGGCTGCACTATGATCTATTTGAATTAAAAAAAAAAACATAAATTAAATGAGGTTCAATTGAAAAGATTGGTGGATGAACTTACTAAATGCTTTGCACGTATGTTTGTCCGGTTCGAGAAGATATCCTCCAGTGCATCCGCAAAAGTATTTCCCCTTGGTGTTGGTACATGTTTGCGAACACAATCCTGGCGGCTCGCATTCGTTGATATCCTCGCAGAGGAATCCATCCTTGGCGAGCATTTCGCCTTTCGGGCAGAGACAAAGCGGGCCCTGTTACAAACATCGAATAAACAGCATTAGATCGCAATCAGACGTGTTGACCCGCAAATGAAACCTACGTTGGGGGTCTGTTTACATCCGTTCGAACACAATCCGCCCTGATGTTCGCACTCGGCGAGATCGCAGTCGGCGCCTTCGTCGGTGGCGTTGGGGCAGTGCGGCTTGCCGTCGCACACATTCGTCAGATTGACGCAGACCTCGGTGACGCCCGGACACTGCCACTGTCCGTCCGGACAGCGGAACGGCGGACGCGTGCACGCGTGCTCGTGTCCTTCGTCCGAATTGTCGCCGCAGTCGTCCTTCCCATCACAGACGTACGCCTTGAACACGCACTTGTTGTTTGCGCATTTGAAGAAATTCGCCGGGCAATACACCTCGCCGCAGGAGGCGGGCTCGTCGGAGCGGTCGTCGCAGTCGGGGGTGCCGTCGCAATGCCACGATTTCGGAATGCAAATGCCGGACGACTCGCACTTGAATTGCTTCTCGCTGTTGCACTGATCCGGCGCGATGGACGCTGCAAGATCGGCACTCGATGAGCACGATGTTTGTGAAAAGAGGAGATGGGTATTGACTTACGGCATCCTAGCTCGTCGCTGCCGTCGTTGCAGTCGGGGATGCCGTCGCACTTGTAGCTTTCTTGGACGCATTGTCGCAGGTCCGCGCATTTGAATTGGCTCGGCAAGCACGTTATCGGCGGGCAGTCCTTTTCGTCCTGTTTGTCGAAGCAGTCGTCGTCGCCGTCGCACACCCAACTCTGCGAATACGGCCGGAAATACAGACAAATATTTGCGACAAATAATATTTACTTACTTGGGGAATGCAATGGCCCGTTCGAGGACATGTGAACTGATAGTAGGCGCACGTTTTTTCCGCGCACGATTCACCCTCGTCGGAGCCGTCGCCGCAGTCGTTCTCCGAGTCGCACTTCCACGTGTTCGGAATGCAGCGGCCGTTATCGCATTGGAACTGCGCCGAGCTGCAGGTCACGTTGACGCAGCCGTTTTCGTCGCTGAAATCGCCGCAATCGTTCTCGGCATCGCATTTGAATGTGAGCGGTATACAACGCCCCGATTTGCACTGGAATTCATTGCTGCCGCACGTCGGTTCTGAAATTCATTTACATTCATACATTGTCCGTCTATTGGTGGCTTGTTTTAGGCTATTACTTGTGCAATTTTGCTCCTCGTCGCTGTTATCTAAACAATCATTGTCGCCATCGCAGACCCACGACTTCGGAATGCATCTTTGATTGTTGCACGTGAAATCCCATGCATTGGGGCACGCCTGCATCGGTGGCTCGAAGTTCGGATCAGCTTGGCATGTTTTCTCATCGCTTGCGAGCCGATCACCGTATGGACATCCACACTGGGCGATCAAACCATTGCCGTGTTTATTCGGCATTGCAAAACACAACTTCTGACAACCGCCATTATTCAACCGACAAGGTTGAATGGGATCCACACGCTGCTCGGATTCGCTGTAAATCTAAACGAGGAAAAAACAACGCGGAAATTCATTAATCGTTCGTAATTGACTGCATGTATATATTACCTTGACACCATATAATCTATTCGTTTGCGGTTCTTTCACCAGCGTTTCCTCGTGATCGCCGGTAATTTTATGCAACTTTATAATTGCATCGAGTCGCCAGTCGGTGATATACATGAAATTTTTGTAAATAACGATGCTGAAAGGATGTCTGATAAGTCTTGAGCTAACAGTTTTGACGTCAGTCCCGTCAAGGGTTGAATGTTGGACGTGATCCAGGAGAGCATCGCACCAATAGAGGCGGTCAGTTTCGAAGTCGATCGCCAGGCCGTTCGGCCATCCCAATGTGACGTTCTTGAAGACCAGCAAATTGGACCCATCGCTGAACGAGCGTGAAATATTCGCGGGGCGATCCCACTCGGAGAAGAAGATGTAACCCTTATTGGGATGGACGACAATAGCGCGTGGTCGTTTGAGATTCTTCAATAAAGTGCGTCGATACGTCACGTTGCGCATTGATAGGACATTGAGCGTGCCCTTCCGGCTATCAATATAGTATAGATTCTTGGAGACCCAATCGACGGCCAGGCCTTCAACACCCTCATTCTGCGAGGCTAGGACGATCTCTTTGGCCGTGCCGTTTCGGTGGACGCGATAGATGACGTCCTGCAGGACGTCCGAGTAATAAATCTGCTGGTCGCGGGCGTCGAAGTCGAGGCCGACGAAGCGCGCACGCCGCGAGACGACCGGCTGCATGGCGTCGCTGAAGCCCTCGATGACCGGGTTGAGCACTTTGCCCTTGATGAAGCGCTGCTGTGAGTACATGAGGAAGTCCGTCACTAAATTACAATTGCGCTCGTCGGTCGCCAGCCGCCAGCCGATGTTGCACGCGCAGCGGTAGCCGAGGCCGGACGACGTCCGCGTATTGATGCACAAGTGCTGGCAGCCGCCATTGTTGCTGCCGCACGGGCTATTCGTCTTGATTTGATTTAAACGATGGACGGCCTTTATGCCGCGCGGCTCTCGGATGTCGCGCATCTTGTAGATCGACTGGATGCTGCTGGCGCTCTCGTATTTGTCCACGGACATGATGCCCTGCTTGGTGCCGTCCGTCCAGTAGACGCGGTTCTCGAAGATGGCCAGTCGCGAGGGGTTCGGTACGGATTGGCCGCGAATGATTTGGAAGCGGCGTTCGCCGTCGTAGTCGACGGTGTCGATGTAGTCGAGTAATGAGTCGCACCAGAAAATTCGTTTGGCGATGATGTCGACGGCGATGCCGGAAGCTTTGTATGCCGCTTCGGAGACAATGGCGTGTGCGTCGGTGCCGTCCATGTTCGCCCGGACAATCTGCGAGTTGTCGGCAACGAAGAGGTAGCCGTAGAGCGGGTCCAAGCCGATGTCAACGGGACTGGTGAGATTCGAGCCGAGGACGATGGCGTGCCAGCGACCCGTTAGCTCGAACACATCAATTTTCTGGCCTATTGTGTCGGCCACATAAAGTTTATCGCCGATCCAATCCACTGCGATGGCTGAGGGCATCCAGGAGCCCGGCAAACTAATATCAAGTTCGTGGACGGACGGCAAACTATTTGGAGCTGCGGTCATTTGCTGGGCGTGAATCTGTTGCCGGAATATTAATGTTAGTTTACCAACTACTGACTAAAGATACATCTTTCAACATTTGGTGCATGTAAATCATCGGTTTACCTTCTTCGTTTTGATGTCGCTCCAAAAGATGAGATTGCGATTGAAGTGGAAGTCGAGCCCGCTTGCGCCCGTCGTGTTCGCAATTACTTTGACTTCCTCCCCGCGCGAATTCATCCGGTAGACGGCCTTATCGTGCGCGAAGAAGAGCATCAGGTCGTTGGGGTTGTTCGCGACGCAGTGGCTTCGGTCCTGTTTGACGAATCCAGCGGCGCATTCGCAAGTATAGCCGCCTTCCGTGTTCGTGCAGAATTGGTCGCAGAAGCCCCACTCGTTGCATTCATTCCTGTCGATGCATGTTTTATTGTCGGGGGCCAACTTCCGCCCGTCTGGGCAGTAGCAGGCGCCACCGGTTAACGACGCTTGGCATTTGTACTCGCAGGAAAGAGATGGGCAGGAGAGTTTCGCTGAAATAATGAGCAATCGTAAAAATTAGTACCGCACAATAATAAGCAAGCGGTGGCGAACGACCGCAACACGTACAGCACGCTGTCTCCTCGTCGGCGCCGTCCTCGCAGTCGCGTTTGCCATCGCACAGTTGGCTCTTTGCAATGCATTTGGGTTTGCCGTCCGGGCCGCCCTTCGGGCACAGGAATTTGTTGTCCTGGCACGGTATTGCTGTGCAGTTCAGCTCGTCGGAGTTGTCGTGACAGTCGTTGTAGCCGTCGCAGTGGAAGCCGCCGGGAATGCATTGCTCGTTGGCGCATCGGAATTGGCCCCCGTGACATGGTGGAAAATCTGGAAATGCACCCAAATGAAATGAACCACGCACGAAATGGATCTGTTGCATTCACAACATGTATACAGTATATGGATTGTACATACGGGATGCGCGAATTTTTTTTTGTGACGCAATGAAATTTTATAGAGTAAATTTGCGCATGCGCAGTTGAATTTTATTTGTTTGTATACTATCTGGATGTTGCACCAGCTTCAAAAATTAAGTCAGTGCGTTTTTAATTCCATTATTTTGGAATATTATATTTGATTAATAACAAATAGAAAGTTCCAATCTGATTTCACAATTTTTGAATGTCTTTGGTTAGTTCAAAGTAAGTTCGAAGTTTAATATTGCAACATAACCTTTTTTGTGTGCTCCCCCCAGATGTTTACGTTCCTCAATAGGCAACATATTTTGCGCTAAATTCGTTGCGTGAATTTACTAGCTTGTATTGGAAAACCAAATGCATTACTAAAAATTATTCTACGCGGTTGAAATTTGTCTTTCCATTCCACTATGAAATCAACTTTTTACTGAATATACCCCATTCAACCCCATCCCTTTCCAATATTGAAAATGTATGCAACCAAATACACATTTGGTATTTGCTTATGGGAGCAATAAGTTAATAAACGAAGTTTTGTATCCCCTATCGTCTAGTAAATATTTGCAGAAATTGCATGTGATACTTACTGCAATCGTTTTCATCGGATTTATCACTACAATCGGCGTGGTAATCGCATTTCTTGGAGCTCTCGATACACTTCTGGCCGTTCGCACAGCGAAACTGATCCAGCGAACAGGCAATCCCGGGACATCCTTCCTCGTCTCGTCGGGACCTGCAGTCGATGTATCCATCGCAGCGCTTCTCCTTCGGCAGGCACGGCTCGGACTGCTGGCCCGCGCCGGTGCCGCAATGAAAATCGTCGGGTTGACAGTTTCGGAAAACTTGAATATGAAACGCAAACATCAGCAACAGCTGTGCACTACTAGTTCGGAGATGGGATTTTGATCAAATATTTACCGCAATCATTCTCGTCGGACCCGTCGAAACAGTCTACTGTCCTATCACAGCGATGATGAGGGGGATAACAATATGTTTTATTAAATATGTATTGTCGGCAGGACAACTGCCCCTGCTCGCAGTCCGGAGGTGCTGAAACCAAATCAACAATATAAGCATCTTGCATAATCCAAAACCAACACTGCAGAGATACGAAACAAGCGACAACAGGAAGTTTGCAAACAAACAGTGCGACTGTTTTTCATTTTTGAAATTGCAGGGTATCCAATGGCTCAAAGGATGAAAGAGTAAGGCGACAAAGAGTGGATACAATGTTGCCGAAATTAAATACAACGGGGACATGCATTGTGTTCATAAATCAGGGCCAAATATTTAATTAAATGGAACTCGTGTCACCGGTACGTCTAATCCTCGACGACCTAATGAGTAAAACAATGCATCCATCCGACGTTAACCCGAGTTACTGCCGGCTGTGGTCTGATTACACCATCGCGGCGATGTGTGCTGTCGCCGAGCGAAGTAACGGAGTCAACGAGTATCAAGAAAAGCGTTCCGCTGTGTCGCTTGCATGTTCAAATGAGGAAATTCAATCTTATACTGAATTATGCTTCATTAGAGGCGATACGCACTCACGAAAGGGGCTAAAAACTATCAACCTTATTGTCGAAGGCTTTACATTAATCTATCCCGAAATTCAGCTGGGTTTGTAATATAATTTTAATTAAACCATACCAAAAATACTATTATTTCAATGTCATTTCGTTGAAAATGCAGTGTATGTTGAAATAAGCAAAGAAAAATTGAATTTCTCTCATTTGTTCTTTTATATCTACCCTTGCGAACATATTTCCTGCAATTTTCATACAAACTTTCTGACACTTGGTTCAAATGCAACTCGTCGAAACGGACTATTCATTGGTCGCACGTGAAATGTTTCAATATTGAATTCGTGCATGATTCAATGCGCTTTTTTGTTCGATTCCTTTGTACGTTCAAGAGTCACTATTTGCATGGCAAAATGGAATCGACCATCAGATTCATTCTTTGGCTTCCTGGCAATTTTATGTTAACACATTTTGTAACTATGATGAGGTTCTCTACGTTTGAAGGCATAAATTGTAGGAAGTGTAGATGGTGATAGATACTTACGACATGATTGAAATTCGTCCTCTCCTTTGTCACAGTCTCGATGATAGTTGCACACCCATAACGATGGTATACAGCGACCCTCGGGACATTTGAACATTCCTTGTGGACATACTACTCCGCTTGGGTCACCTTCTGTAACAAATATTTTTTGGTGAGATTGTATAGTTGGTTGCCTATCATATTGTTAGAAGATTGAACAAATGAAAAACATAATAAACAACTACGACATCTATAAAAATTTTAGTACTCATCACAAATAATTTCAAGTGAAAATGTGGTTGCCTATATTAAATGGGCAAATGTTTTTTTTTAATCTGCAAATCCCATAAATAAACGCACATAGATGAAATGTATGATCAGAATCCTCAAATCGGAAATGCATACAAGATAATAATCATGTCGATGAAATCTCCATTATCAAATGTGTACGAATAAATCATAACCTAACATTGGGTTAAATGGGCATTAATAATGCACGCAAAAAAAAAACAAAAGTGTCAACGAACAAAATGCCCACGGGTGAAATTCATTCAGCAGGCTCGACAATCATACGATCGCGAATAAACGTGAAAGCGAGTGAATTATCACTTCGGCATGATTTAAAACGCTCAACTTCATTTCCATTCAATGGCATTCTCGCATCTGCCCATGGCGTCATATTTTACGCTACATAATTCGCTTGAAACGCACCAATTCGAACGCAATTATAAACATTAATTGCCATTATTATCGAGCGCGCAAAAATAACGCGTTCGGAACGCACGAGACGTGAACAATCAATAATAAATAATAACCGGCCGACCTTTTAACTTCGATTCCAATTACACGAGTACATAAACATGGCATTGCAGCGTCGTCGTTGACGTCGACGTGCGCCGTCGATGCATGCACAACGAAATTAATTAAATTCGTGCTTAATTCCGCCATCAGCACAAATACATTACATAAATAATCCGTAATTTGCGCGGATAATTGCGCACGGATAGATGCGATCCGGCATCAATCCGGCGTTCCTAATTGAGCGCATCTCGGATTTCCAATTTGCAATTTTGTTTACCTTCACCTGCGAAGTCTCGAGTGTCGTCTAGGTCAAGATTATTCGCGTACACATTTCATTTCTGGTTGCCTCGATGATAGTTTTTCGACGAGAAGAAAGTATTTTATCTTCAAATATTACTTTGGAAGAAACTAATTTTAGTCAATCGGTCAACACTCGCGCAAAAACGATGATTGGATCACAATATTCACAATTTTTGCAATAATTATGACAGCTGTTAAAAATTCCACAACAAAACTAACCTAGAATAATAGATCACGAAAATTTTAAAGCGAATTGTTACCAACATCATTTTGGTAACATCGAAATATCCCTAAAAGAGCCGAATGGTTCCGATTCATAGCCGATTGAATGAAGATGCTGTGGCGCCAAATTCAAAATTTAATTTTCAATTTCATTTCAAAACTGAATTTTGTTTTGTTTTTAGAAATGTAATTGATTAATTCTGAATATCACTAGCTGCACTTTCGACAAAACTTAAAAAGCTGTAATCTTAAAAACTGAAATATTGAAGATGGTTAATTAGAAACGACGTAAATGAAGTAAAGCGAATTAATTGAACGTGCACGTAATATCGGAGATATTATGGATATTGTTAAACTAATTACACTCCACGTCGATTCCTGTCGAATGCAATGTTGACTGCATAACCAACAAGCCAGTAGGAAGCATCCTTCCCGCAAGAACAACGCGTGCACTGCGTTCATTAATAGAGCGGATGCAATTGGATCTACTTTTCTCTCATGTTCTTGATGGCTTCTGATAGGTGCTGCACCAGCTACAGAAGAGCTCGAGATCCGCCGTGCAGAGGATGAATGCATAGCGAAATTTAATTAAAACATTTCGCAAACTATTAAAATTTGCATCGGTGAGATGCATGCGCCGATAGCTTTATTAAATGTTCCATTATTAATATTGTTAATACCAGCCATATAAATTATGTTTTATATGCATGGTATTTAATTTTAACTATCCTTCCATAATAAAGAGCGTTATTATGTAAATTTTACAGAAAAGTGCAACGTAAGAAAACTTTTGAATGGATTAGATGGTATTTTGAGAAGGATTTTATTTGTTTTAATAATCCATAAGAGATTTCATGTATTTGACATTTACCACTGTGCATTTAAATTTTCTAAATTGACTTTAATCATTAAATAAGCAATTTAAAAAATATTAATGTTTATTGACTGTTTCTCTTTTCTAAAATCTTTTTTACTAAATTGTCTACTTTTTCGATAGTAATTCAAAAAGTATATAATGTAATTATGATTAAAAAATTGTAATTAGCGAGCAGCAAATCTAATTTAGATTTGTTCTAAGTAATTCAGTTTGCAACAATTGGAATTCAGATTTGGTAAATATAATTGCGAAAGCATAAATTTAATATCAGAAATGATTAAATGTATTTTAGATTAGTAAAATGTAACTCAGTTTATAAATACTACTAAAATCAATTTCAATGGAATCTGAAATATATGTAATGCTTCTGAATTTCAAATGACAATTTCAAGAATTGGAATTACATTTATAGAATTCTGAATTAAAGGTGACATTTTCAAGATTACAATTCAAGATTTGAAATTCATGTGATACTTTGTCAATTTCATTTAAAATTCTAAATTAAATTTCTTCTTATCTGAAATTGATAGTTTCTGAATAACAAATAACAAATGATATCTAAAAATATTCCTTATCAATTCCAGGACCGTCCTTATTTCATTTCAATCAGAAATTAGTGATATGCATGTAAGACATTTTTTCCTCTCCATGTCTAACACATTACCAACTAAAAGAGCATCACAACGCGATGATGTTGATTGATGGTAATCGTAAATATGATTGATGATGTCAGTCGTTAGACGAACGAACGTCTCGTCTATACCATGCCAGATTGTGTGGCACAAGCAATCAGACCATGGAGAAATAGCAAGAAATAGGTGTGCATGTATGGTGGGATACATTGATGATAAAATGTAACGGGATACACATGTAAGACTTGAGCAAACCCATCGATTGTTGGATTTGAGCTGCAAGTTTAATGGATTGTTTAGAGCAAGGGCCCAACCAAGAAGTCTTGTTTGACAGGAAATTGCCGTGTGATAAGAAATCATACCAAAAAGAAGAGGATACAAACGTGAAAGAAATAATTTAAAGGTGTACCTAAAATTAGATGGCGTTTTGAAGGTACAACTTTACGATTTGAACAATTATTTATTAGTGTGGCAAGAAAATTTTTAAATATTTAAAAATTGAAGTTTACATTAAGACTTACTTTTCGAACTTATTGTCATGTTCGATTCCTTGAATCAAAAAATTAAGTCCCATCATTTTTTTGCGTTATTTTCTGTCCAGATCGATATTGAATTACAGACTTTGATAAAATTAAACAAGATCAAGGAGCAAGATAAATACTATTGAAACTGGAAAAAGCAGCATTTTAAGTGCTCATATGTTTTAAGTACTTTGAAAGTATAAGTAAATATTTGATTATCTTCTACAAAATCAGTATCTATGACTGCGCATTAAAATCTAATAATTATTATTAAGGAATTGTTTCTGATTGCATTACATTAAGGATTACATCAGTTGCAATTCAGACAGGACGAATAAAATTTCAGAACGGAAGAAATCTAAATTAGATTTTTAAATAAAATTTAGTATCAAATGAATTTCAAATCTTCAATTGTTATTCAGAAAACTCAGTTTTAACTCAAAATTTTATAAATGTAATTCTATTCATGAAATATAATCAGAAATTGTCATTTGAAATTCAGAAAGCTTTCATGTAATTCAGATTCCATTGAAATTGATTTAATTATTATTTATAAACTGAGTGATAATTATTGCTGCATTAATAATGTCAATATTCTGATGTTATATTCATAATTTACTTATTAAAAATGAATTATTATTTAACAAAAAGTGGCACTAATCTGATTTGGATTTGAACTCTGCTGAATTCCATTTGATGTATTCTCAATTACATTTGACAAATCTGAAAAATATTTAATCATTTCTGATATTAAACTTATGCTTTCTGAATTATATTTACCAAATCTGAATTACAATTGTTGCAAACTGAATTACATATAAAAATCATAATTAATTTGGTGCTCGTTTAATTCCAATTTATTAATCTGAATTGCATTATAAAAATCAAATCTCTTTAAATTTCCAACTTGATGTAACCCCTTAAGAAATGTTTCAAATCAAAGCCAAGCTTTTCTTCTTCTCGTCCGAACAAGCCGATTTGGAATGAAAATTTCATAAAATCGATGTTGGCGTGAGCGTACCTGAAAGATTTCGAGCTTAACTCCGACCATCGTCATTAATTAATCACCCTGCCCGAGTTATTGATTCCAATGCATCGAGAACTCAGTCACTTCAACCTTTGGGTGGAAATCTTTCATCCGAAATAAGCCCGCATTTAACGTTTTCAAACTCGTTGCGAGCACTTGATTGAAAAACACTCGCAGCGTTCGCGTTGCTAATCAAATTTTTATGGCTAAATTTCCGCAAACGATTTTTTTATAGGGATTAAATGAAAATATCAATATATATATGGGGTGATCGTTGGCTTGTTTGCATACATTTCGGTGCATGTTCAAAGGAAAGCAAAAAAGGTGGCAAAAAGGGTGGCAAAAAGTAATGGAAAATGCGTTGTAACTTGCCAAGCCTGGAATGAAATTGAAATTTCATCGCTGCGTTTGCTATTTGATATCCCAATGTGTTTGGCTTTTAGATTTTTTCTTCGGTTTCTGCTTTATCGCAGAAAGGTATAAAAATTTATTTCTTTTGGCTGAGCATCTACTGGTGATTTATGTAACAATTTTGAATACTCTTTGAGTGCTCAAAGGTTTAAACGATGAAAGGGAATTCAATAACTTTGGTTGAATAAATTTTTCTTTGATGATTTCAATTGTTCTTTTCCATCATGATTCATGTTTTTTTGATGAGCAAAAATAAATTTGTTTCATTATTGGAATTGAAATCTGAATTACATGTAATGTTTCCTGAATTTCAAAAGACAATTTCTTATTACATTTCATGAATCGAAATCGAAATTTTCAGAATTATAATTCAGAGATTTGAAATTCATTTGATACTTTCTCGATTGCATTTAACAAGTCTGAATTACATTTCTTTTTCTGAATTATAATTAACACTGTAAAAATCTTGATCTTCAAAAGTGTGAGAAAATATAAAAAGTAGAAATTATTAATGTTGCCAGAGAAGAAATAATTATTGTCAACAAAATCATGGATTTTCTTCAAAATTAGTAGATTATAAATTGTTCCAATTGTTGATATTACAAGAAACCCAAATTTGTTAATATTCACAAAGAATTCTTGAATTTTGAAAATAATTATCAGGATGATTTTAACTTATAGATTTTCCTTTCTAACTTCATAAATTTCCAGCCATCGAATGTCGTCCGCGTTAAATATTGACAGGATGGATACTTTTGCGATGGTCTCTACATTCGAGGACGATCTTGCCGAATGAGATTCTTACCAGGGGCAGAAAGCAATTCAAATCGCAGAGATGGAGCGAACGCAATTATACGAAAGTTGGAAATTAATTAAACTTCAAGATGTGTTTCGAATGAACGATATGTTCTTTCAATTAAATCCCGTAAATTGCGACTATTTATGTTTTCATTAGTCGAAATGTATTCAGTAAGAAATATTAATTAAAGTGATTGTCTCATGGGAATAAATTTCTATAATACTTTCAGAAAATTGTCAACTTCAAAAGTGAACAAATTTAGTTATATTTTGATTAATAAAAATAGCCAGTTGTATGATTGTTTATAATTGTTTTTGATATTCTAATAATTTTCTTGATTCATTTAATTTTGAAAATTGAAAATTTTGTATTTTTTGAAAATCTATTTTTTGGGAAAACTATAATAAAATATAATTGGAGTATAAAATTATGAAATACTGAGTAGATATGAATTTTTTTCAGAATTCTGAAACTTAAATGTTGGGACTTTAAATTACACAATTGATTTTTGAATTTGAATTTTTCTTTCATTTTCATTTTCTCCGTGCAATTTGTGGTTTATTGCATTATTTTTTTGTAATATTTTTGCAAAAACTATTTTCAAAACAAAAACAATTTTCAATGATAAATATAACTTCGATTTTTTTTGAACGACCAGTATAAAAATGATATTACAATGAGATAAGTTAGTGTAATGCGGAAAACGTCTCAGAAATAATATAACGACGTGATCTACGATATTTCTCTTGGCATTTTATTCCAGAGATCTTTTACGCGCATCCTTTATTTTTTCCGCAACTCCTCATAATATATCCATCTACATGGGGGATGATATTGCGATGTGAAAGTGCGGAAAAAGTGGAAAATTATACAAGCAGCTTCTTGCTGCTGCTCGACTAGTGCAATATTCCTCAAGGAATACGCGAAACGTAGGAAAGCAACTTTTCGACGACGACGACGATCGTTCAGACCGAGAAGAAAGATGTTGCACCAAGCACTTCCTCGCTGTTCTGATACAAGTTGGCGGAAGAATACGGAAGAGGAAAGTCCATTGTCGGCTAGTTAATCTACTACATGATTGAAAGCATCCGAAACTTTTTCCTTTGCCAATAATTTTCAATGGCGTACCTCTTCGAGTACTTCGTACTTTATTACGTTTAACGCGCTGTTTTAATCTTTTACGCTTTTAGAGTCTTTTGCTCGTTGAAAAGTTGCGATGCTGCAAAGATTGGACGAGTAAACAAAAAATAAACAAAAAGTTAACAAAAAGTTAAGAAAAAGTAGAAATTTTGTAGGAAGACATGGTTTTAATTTGGTTCATTTATGAATAAATAAATTTTGTTTGAGGAAGATTCTTAAGATTGGGCATTATTAATAATGCAAAAAGTACTTTAAATTAAATTTCAGAAAGAAAATGTAAATCAGATTTTATTAAATGAAATTCAAATCTGTGAATTGTAATCCAGAAAACGTCACAAATTTAGAATGCTATAAAAGTAATTCTGATTCATGAAATGTAAATCAGAAATTGTCATTTGAAATTCTGAAAGTTTTACATGTAATTCTGATTTTATTGAAGTTTATTTAAGTAGTATTTATAAACTGAGTGATAATTACTGCTGCATTAATAATGTCAATATTGTGATGTTATGAACATAATTTACTTATGAAAATGAAATATTATTTACACAAAACACAAAAACACACAAACACAAAAAGTGGCACTAATCTGATTTGCATTTGAACTCTTCTGAATTTCATTTGATGTATTCGCAATTACATTTGATAATCTGAAATACATTTAATCATTTCTGATATTAAACTTATGCTTTCTCAATTATATTTACCAAATGAATTACAATTGTTACAAACTGAATTAGATATACAAATCAAATTTAAGTTTGCTGTTTGCTTAATTACAATTTACAATCCTGATTTGCAATTAACTCTCTGATTTTCTGATTTTTTTTGGAAAAGATGTGATAAAAGTAAAAATAAATGAAATGAAAAGATGTTGCTAATATCAAATTCGTAAATACCTATAGATTTAGGAAATCTATGACTATAACAGTCTTAAAAATGTTTGTACTGACTGAAAATTGATACATAAGAATCCTGTGGGTGTATGCAAATCAATAAAAAAATAAATTGCATAATCAAAATGAAACACATCTCGATCTTGATGTGATTGCCAAAGAGAATGACGACGACGAATGAGGTCAAGTATTGTGAGCCTTTGATTAGGCGCTTCCTGAGTGGCAGCTTGTGTTGTTACGTTAAGCCACTAGATTTGCTTTGATATCAAAAAGCATGAAAGGCCTAATTGAATCGAAAAGCCAATCTAGTTCAGCTCGCTGAAATCAGGCATATCGTTCGCAAAGTTGCGTATACAATTCGTTATTGCAGCGGACTCTTTCGAACGTTCGAGAGAGAGAGGTTTGAGTTTACGGTTGCAATTTGCAGGGAAATCGCGAAATGATTCGAAACGGTGCAATTCATTCGCAATTATAGTGCACTCTATCTCGCATGCTTATGTATTTAACACTATTAATTTTAGCAAATGAAATTCAAAAAATGCAAGAAAAATTGTATCATTTTCAATAGTAATTCAAAAGTATAAAATGTAATTATGATTGGCAAATTGTAATTAAGCGAGCAGAAATTGTAATTCAGATTTTTATATGTAATTTTTTTTTGCAAAAATTGTAATTCAGATTTGGTAAATATAAATAATTGCGAAAGCATAAGTTTAATATCAGAAACGATTAATTGTATTTCAGATTATCAAATGTAATTGAGATTACATCAAATGAAATTCAGAAGAGTTCGAATGCAAATCAGATTAGTGTCACTTTTTGTTAAATAATAATTCATTTTTAAAGATAAATTATGTACATAACATCAGAATATTGATATTATTAATGCAGCAGTAATTATCACTCAGTTTATAAATACTACTTAAATCAACTTCAATGGAATCTGAATTACATGTAATGCTTCCTGAATTTCAAATGGCAATTTCTGAATTAAATTTCATGAATTGGAATTACATTTATAGTATTCCGAATTAAAAGTGGCATTTTCTGGATTACAATTCACAGATTTGAAATTCATTTTATACTTTTTCAATTTCATTTAAAAATCTGAATTATATTTCTTCTTCTTCTAAATTTAATTAATTTTTTCTGAATTATGAATAAATGGAATAGGTGTATACAATTTCTGCATTTAAGTGAAAAAATCAAGAAGTATAACATTTTATATTTTTTAGTTTAAAACTGATTCAAACTTATTTTAAAAATTTATATTCAATTTCAGAAATTATTTTGCTTCCAATTGGCTTTGGAGTTAAATCTAAAAGTGTCAGAAAGGATCAATTTAAATCAGAAACAGGAAATCTAACCTCAAAGCAAACTAAAATCTCATTTAAATTATTACTTTACAGCGAAAGTCCTTAATATTAGAAAATGTGTTATGTGAGAGAATCGACTATAGGTTTAAAATACGCACTCGTTGTTGTATCTTTCTCGCGCTGCGAAAGAGATTAGCGGGTGCTTTTTGCCATCAATTTGCTCTAAGCATTCGCTCTTTTCTCCTCGTCGCGTCGCGTCGTGCGCACGCGCATGTTGCTAAATCGGTTGCGGATTGAATGGTACCCAGGCACCGAGTGGTACCGTCGACGATGACGACGGCGCCGACGACGACGAGGTCTACTCATTGCGAATCTTCTGTTAGGTTATTGTCACCTTACGATGTACCGCTATATTCGCCACACACATGCGGACGATTCCCACAATGGCGCGTGATCGTCGCGCTCCTTTGAATGTTTGCGAAACTATTCGAAGTGATCATGTAATCCAAAGATACACACGAAAATTTTGTAATGTTCAAGATTAAACTGGTTAGATAAAAAATTAACGAAAAATTAAGAAAATTATTTAGATTTTTAAATGAAATTGAGAAAGTATCAAAAATGAATTTCAAATTTTGAATTGTAATTCTGAAAATTGAACTTTTAATTCAGAAATTTATAAATGTAATTCCCATTGATGAAATGTAATTGAAATTGTCATTTGAAATTCGGAAAACATTACATGTAATTCAGATTTCATTGAACTTGATTTAAGTAGTAATAATTATAAACTGAGTGATAATTACTGCTGCATTAATAATGTCAATCTTCTGATGTTATGTATATATTTTATCTATAAAAATGAATTATTATTTAACAAAAAGTGGCACTAATGTGATTTGCATTTGAACTCCTCTGAATTTCATTTTATGTATTCTCAATCAAGTTTGACGAATCTGAAATAGATTTAGCTGTTTCTGATATTAAACTTATACCTTCTCAATTATATTTACCAAATTTGAATTACATTTTTTGCAAACTGAATTACATAAAAATATCTGAATTTCATTTGCAGATCGATTAATTGCAATTTACTGATCTAAATTAAATTTTATACTTTCTGAATTTCTGTTGAAAAAATACTCAATTTCTATCAATAACTGCCATCAAATTCAAATAAAAGTTGGATCAAATAATCAAAGAAACAACGAATTTATAAATTCAAATATTAGAGAATGTAATTTTTCTCGGGTAAAATTAGCAGTGTGTTCTAACCATAAAGCAAAAAAACAATGTTAAATTTCATAACAACCAAAAAAATCCAGGATAATAACATAATGAACAAATGTCATAAAACCAGCAAAAAATATCATTACAATGAAAATAATTCGCATATTCTCATCCACTTCACAGAATATGTCACTCAATTCAATTCTTCTAACAACTCAATTTTTTCGCATTCAACTCTTGTACATTCAGCAAGTATGTGAATCCCCGAATACTTGCAAAAATCCAATTATGATAATCCCACGATCGCACACACGATGAGGACCATGTGTGCTCGAGAGTACGTTCAACGAACGAAATGTAAGAAATGAGGATTGAAATGTATGTCTCTGGCTGGCACGTTGGAACAGCAGACAATACAATGGCAATCATTTCGGGCGCAGATAATTTACGTTTTCATTTCGTTATCATTGGCTTGCGGCCATTGTGCGGTCTGGCTTCTCTAATGTCATTGAATTTGTGCGCGGTGCTCGATGGGCGCTCTCTCCATGAATTCATTCTTCGGCTTCATCGAGTGTATTGCATTACGTCGCTCGCGTCTGTTGCATTGACAGGCCCTAACAATTTCGAAGGCCTGCTGCATTTCCGATTGTCATGTGGTCAGTGAACCTGACAATTGCAGCAATTAGACAATTAGCGAACTATCGATAGTTTGCAAAAATTCAATTAATATTTTATTATTGGTGATTAAGAATGGTAGAAAGACTTGATTGATGTCTTGTTTCGGTTTGAAGAGTATTTATAGAGATTCGATGCAAAAAAGGATACTTTCGAAATATTAGAAGTAATAAAAAGTAATCCTTTGCATGAAATTAAATGCTTTAATTAACGCACTTTAAATTATTTGGATAATTGGTTTTGATCAAATCTGCCATTTTAAATCAGTACATTTTTTTCTGCAGAAATCCGCAGCAGCAAAATTGTTCCCATGAACAGGAAGAAATGGTAATCACTTGAAAACCAAATTTCTGGATGTTCTGGAGAATCACTTTAATTTGTGTCAGCTGAAATTTTCTTGATGTCACACAATTCTTCTCCTACTGATCAAATCTGGAGGATTCTGGGCGATTGTATTCTTCAGATGTTCTAATTATTGACAATATAGTTCCAATTTAAGACAAGTGTAATCCGATCGGTCTTATATAACACCAGAAGCAGATATCTAAAATTATGCATTGAAAAAATAATGGATTTTTTATTATATCTGTTATAATATAATATAATAATTTAATACATTCAACAAGTGACAAATATAAAATCACTTGTGACTCAAATGTAAGACAACACCTGAAATAAACTACTGCTTATTCTGTTGATTACTATGGTTACAAATCTACGAAAAATTTTGATGATTTATAGAGTATGGTAAAAATTTTCAAATTTTAAATCTTAGTGAATAAATGAATTTCAGATGGTTTCTCTTCTTTTTTATTTATAAACCTACCTGAAACGAAATTGTTAAATGTATGGATTTATTTTTGATACATCTGATGTTATAATTTAAATTTCTAAAATAATTTAAGAATTTTGACGAACAAAAATATTGCGTTTAGCAAATTGACAATTTTAACAAATTTGGTTCATACCTTTTTGGTATGAAACAATAATCAAGAATGAAAATCGATTTAAATTAACGAAAATTTTAATAATTTAAGAAATTGATTATCCTTATAAAAAAAACTTTTGAAAAATGTTATCAATCTATTCAAAAAAATCTAATACATTAATTATACTTCACATTTAGGCAATCCCCAAATAATTGACTGAAAATCGTTTTTCAAATTATTAAGAAAACTTTTGAAAAATCCATTCAAACAATCTATCCAAGAGAAAATCTATTAAAAAATTACAATTCAAATTTAGGCAGTCCCCAAATAATTGATTGTAAATCGTTTTTCAAATTATCGAAACTTTTAATAATTTAAAGAAATCGATTACGCTTATAAAAAACTTGAAAATTCTAATCACATTCAGGCAATTCTCAAACAATTGACAGAAAATCGATTTTGAAATTATCGATGTTTTTAATAATTTAAAGAAATCGATTACCTTTATAAAAAACTTTTAAAAAATCTAATCAAACAATCTATCCAACAGAAAATCTATTACATAAATTATATTTCACATTTAGGCAATCCCCAAACATTTGATTAAAAATCGTTTTTCGGATTATCGAAACTTTGAATAATTTAAAGAAATCTATTATCCTTGTAAAAACTTTTCATCAAAAATTTATCAAAAAACTACATACCACATTCAGGCAATCCCCAAACAATTGACAGAAAATCGTTTTTGAAATTATTAAAGATTTTAATAAATTTAAAGAATCGATTACCCTTATAAGAAAACTTTTGAAAAATCTAATTAAACAATCTATCCAAGAGAAAATCTATTAAAAAATTACAATTCACATTTAGGCAGTCCCCAAACTATTGATTGAAAATCGTTTTTGAAATTATCGACGTTTTTAATAATTTAAAGAAATCGATTACCTTTATAAAAAAAACTTTTAAAAAATCTAATCAAACAATCTCTCCAAGAAAAAATCAATTACAAAAATTACATTTCACATTCAGGCAATCTCGAAACAATTGACAGAAAAACGATTTTAAAATTATCAACGTTTCTAATAATTTAAAGAAATCGATTACCTTTATAAAAAAACTTTTAAAAAATCTAATCAAACAATCTATCCAACAGAAAATCTATTACATAAATTACATTTCACATTTAGGCAATCCCCAAACAATCGCCTGAAAGTTCTTGATCTTTTCCAATAGATCGCAGCAACCATTACCATAACATAATAAATTAGAGAAGAACACAACGAAGATGCCTTTCTCTTTGTGTTCATTATTGACAAATCGTGTCTTCATTGGGTTCGCCTCGTTGGCATCGAGATGGATGCGCGCATCTTCTTCTTCTTGGAAAAGTTCTCCAACCAACTCTTTCGCTATGCGAATTCTTTCGGCCAAAGTTTATGTTTGCGCAGAAATTCCCCGCTCGTCTTCTTCTTCTTCTTCTTCATCTCCACATTGCAACACACCGAGTGTCTTGTTATGTTTGGTAATTTCGGGTTGTTGGAAGTTTCCACAAGTCAACGAGAAACAATTGTGTCGAAATCGGCAATTGCCACGAATAATTACCGCGAATTGTTGCAAAGATCAACAAACCCATTACGTTACCATTATTAAATTATTGTTTTAATTCCTGGCTGCTTGTTTGCGACATGCTGGAGATTTACGGTACAGCAAGGAAAATAAAAACGAAATAAATCATAATTTAATTCAGGCATGTCCAACCTTTTTTTGTTCTTCGTGGTCCACAGATGTTTTTGCCCGTTTTCCTTGTTTAATACAAAATAAATGTGCGCAGTCACCACGAGATTGGTCAGTGAACTTTGCAAGATTTATACGAAAACGATTCCGTCCATATCGGTCGTGTTTCTATGATATTTCCATAGCTTTCCCGAACTTCAATATTTTGTCGGACTTGCATGAGCCCATACTTCATCATCAAGTGCAGGCTTCGAGGTTTTCGGGAAGGAGATGGCGTGAAGATGTATTTTGCGGTGGTATTTTGCGATGGGAGAGTGGAAAGTAAAGGGAAGAAGATCGAAGAAAGATGTGAAATAATCTGTTCGGCGGAGCATTAAATTGCTTCTCATTGTTTCTAAGTTCGGTTAATAGAGCTCAGTTCCTCCAAGCTACGAATTTCGCTCGTTCGGCCACTGCATTTGTTCGCAAGTGCGCGTTTCCTCGCCGTTCTGCGTTCTTGCAGCTCGTTCCCATTTAGATTTTCTTCGCATTCAAGTGCTCAACAAGGCGACGACCGCCGACGAAGTAGTCTTCTTCGAGATAACTTCATTCGAATAATAATCGAAAGGAAAGAATTGTCATAAGATTTTTCTGTATTCTGCACGATTCAATGTATTCATGGTCTAAGAAGTTGTAAAAGTCATAATGGTTTAGAAATAGATGTTGGTGGTAACAGAGATTTGAAATTCAGGACTAACTTATCGAAGGTTCTAGAATCACTTTATGTTGTGATATGGAAATTTGGAAAATATGAACAAATTGCTCAATTTTGTTGCTCCATATATTTTGAGACTCTATTTAAAAAAATGATTTGAGACATGACTCTTCGAAAAAATTCAGACTTTTCCTCTGAAATAGCAGATTTTCTCAATCCAATAGAGATGAGATACCAAAAGTTACAAAGTGACTACAGATTCGGACGAAGTGGATTATTGTGTCGAAAATCAAGAGAAAATACAAAGATCCTATGGTTATCAAATCTTCATTGGAAATAAAGCGTTCATCTGAACAGTGACTGCAGAAATGAAATTCTTTGTTGAAACTCTTAGCCCAATGCGAAAGTTGCAGTTTCAATTACTTAGTTAGATATCGATCAAACCTTAAATCAAATATACTACAGCTAATACTAACTAATACTACACTAATATTAAGTTATAGTTTTTTAGATTCTATAACTTAAAAATCTTTAAAGATCAATAAATAAAATACTATTTTCATTGTATGCCAATAAACAAATTTGAAAAGAACCTTGACAAAATTAATGGTCATTGAATGCTAACGTTCTTGAGAAAATAAAATATGGTACAAAAAGCAAAAAAATAAAAATATTTGCTCTTTAAATTGGAAACAAACGAAAAAATTAAGTATTTTATGTTAAGAAAATGATAGATTTGTAAATATCTAAAATGTCTAATATTTCTTATTTTTGTCTTAGAATTGTTCATTTTCACAAAAAGTAAGACTCAAAGAGGATTCTTCATTTTTCATCATTCTGCAATTAATTTACTGATAGTATCAACTTGCAAATCAAAAATAATAGTAAACTTGAGAAATTAAGATATAGTTTTTCTATTAAAACTTGAAAATCTTCAAAATACATTATAGAATGTATTATTTTTCTTTATATTCCAATAAAAAAAATTAAAAAGAACCCTGATGAGACGATTGGTCCATGAGTCCAAAGATCCCTTTGGAAAAACAATTCCAGGACCTCTATCACAAATAACAAAAACAATTCTAAAAAGCGTAATGAATATTTGTTTTCAAAATGGGAAACAAACGAGAAAACAAAATATTTCAATTTCAAAAAATAATAATTATATATGTAGAATGTCTAATTTTAAAATCTTTACTTTAGCTGTTTGTTCAATTTAACGAAAACTTAGACTCTGAAAATATCTTTAATTTGCCAAATACTAAAGTGGATGATGGACCTTAAACCTAAACTTGCAATGTTTACAATTTTTAAATTAATTTATTGATAGTATCAATTTATAAATCATATTAAATGTTATTTTTCAGATATTAAGTAATAATATTTTTATTACTTGAAAGCCCCCAAAATGTAAAAAAGTAATATCAAATCAAAAAAATATTTTAAGTGGCCCATGAGTCCAAGATCCTTTGGGAAAAATTAATTCTAAAACCCCTATCTCTAAAAAGCATAATGAATATTTGTCTTTAAGTCAGTTAGTTTTTGTTTTACAACTTTATAATCTCCAAACTTCAAGACTATTGCTTGTCCATATCCAAAAATGCAAAAAATATATAAGATGATTGGTCTATCAGTTCAAAGTCGATCCTGGGATTTCCATCTCAAGTAACAACAGAATTTCTAAAAAGGATAATAAATATTTATCTTCAAATTGGGATAAAAACGAGAAAACAAACTATTTTTATGCTAAAAAGTAATATATAAATGTCTAATTCTGCAAAACTTACTTTTAATCTGAGAATTTGTCTATTAGAGAAAAATGAAATTCAAGAAGTATCCTTAAATTGTCAATCAATATTCATTGGAGTGGATAATGCAATGAACCTTGATTTCAAACTAGCTTCACAATATTAAAAACTAACTTATTGTACGAAAAAATCAAGATAAAAAACCCTGATACTAAATTGTTTAGTACCGTTACAAAATCAATGATGAAACATGAACTTGACAAATATAACAAACAAGAGATAAAACAAAATCGTGATGAAATGACGCAACTTTCTGAGTAGTTATATCCTAAAAACTTTCGTGTGAAAATCACAATAGAAATAATTTTAATTATGAAATATTTTACGTAAGTACTCGAATACTACTTGACTCCTGATAAAAACGAGTATATAAACAAAAAATATTTTCATTACACCTAAAAAATCGAAAAAAAAATCAAAACGAAATCATGAGATTCTTCCTTTTACTTGGACTGGTTCTACCAGCATGTTTGGGTAAGAATCTTAAAATAAAACAAACCCATAGCAAATAAATAATCCCCATTTTAAAATTTCAGCTTTGCCCATGACAACCAACGAAACCACCCGAATCATCGGTGGATCAACCGCCCAAAGAGGTCAATTCCCCTATCAAATCTCCATGCAGTACCAAGGTCAACATTTCTGTGGAGGATCCATCATTTCTCCGACGAAAATCCTCACAGCAGCCCATTGTCTCTTAGGGTATTTTTGAAACTTTGAAAATGTCTTCCTTCAAATGAAAGTGAAATACCATTATGGACTTATTTCAGAGTTCCTGGAACCCAGATCTTCATCGTTGCTGGCATCAACACCCTGGGTTAACCTGGCCAGGTAATCAAAGTGGACCAAGCGATCGTCCACAACGACTGGAACCAGCAGACCTTCTTCAATGACATTGCCATCCTGCATTTGGTATCTCCGCTGGTGTACAACCAATACGTTCAACCGATATCTTTGAGGACAACTGCAGCGGTTCCGCGTGAAGTTCTAACGTTGAGCGGATGGGGTTTTACATACTATGGTAATGGGACGCAACCCATTTCTCCACGGGATCTGCAATGGATCAGGATGCCTGCGATTGACCTGGTTAGCTGTTCGAATGGTGTTGGATCATTCATGCCGATCGGGAATGGTCACGTTTGTACGCAGATGCCCGCGGGTCAAGGTGGTTGCAAGGGTGATTCGGGTGGGCCGTTGGTTGATGGTCGTGGGCAGCAGGTTGGGGTGGTTTCATGGGGTGTGCCCTGTGCACGGGGGTATCCGGATGTTTTTACTTCCGTGTCGTTTTATTACAATTGGATTTTGAACAATTGAACAAATGAATAATTGGCTAAAGTTAAAATTGGAGAGATTTGTTATTGTTGGTTATTTTGTATCTCATTGTATTGATATTTGCGGTTAATTGTTAATTGTTGATTAAAAACTTAATTTGATTTCGTTTTTTGATGGTGTTGTCAAATTATTTGGGTTATAATGTTAGAAACCTCATCCTCAACCATCCTTTTTTCAATTTTTGTTAATTATGATAGAAGATAAATAATTCACAAATCTAAAGGGTATTTTATATTTTCTGAATTACAAATGGAAAAATTAAAGAAAATCACTGAATTTCAACAAAATATTTTAAAATATTGGCCTTCAATTATTAATTTGTGACTTCATGTTAACTGAATATTATAAAATCATAACAATTCCAACAACAATTTATAAAAATATTAATTTGCAATTTCTTGAGATTTGCAACAATGCATTGAACTTCTGATAACTATAAACTCTGAGTCCATTCTTAAAGTCAATTAAATCCAAATATTCGGGAATCCAAGAGTCCATGTATTTTAGACTTTTCTGATAACAATGTTGGTCCATTTAAATAGTTCTTGTAAACATTCTAAATTTGAAGAGTAAGAATTGTCATTACGAGATTGGGATTTGATGATATTTTAAATTAAACATGCCCAAAAATCTCTTTTCGAATCAACCTTATAAACTTTTATTGAGGAAGATCATTATTAGTATTGAATGTAATGTAACCATCTCCTGGATCGAAAAAAATCAAAGATCTAGCTAATTCAATTATCTGAACAATGAAACTATCTACAAATGAAGAATTTTTTGAGAAGAGTTGAAACGATGATGTAAAACATTTCACAGAATCAAATAATGTTTAACTATTTAATTTCAATTTGTTTACCATGTCTATTTTTCAATACGACATTATTAATATTGAGATACAGAACCCAGAAATTCTATATTCAAGCGTTAAAAGATATCAACTTTTAATTCCTCTTCTCGTCTTTATCATCTCTTGTAAAAAATGGAAACCACAAAATTTTGCACAATATAAAGTCGACTGAGTAGTCCTAACTAAATTATAGATAATCTTTTCTAATGAATTTAAAAGATAAAAATTCTCGAAAAAAGTCTTTTTAAAGTTAGTACGGTAAAATCTCTATTTTGTAATTTCATATCTACCAACGAATGATGGATACAGTGACCCGAATAATCGACATTGGACAGCTAAGAAGCGACAATTCCCTTATCAAATTTCTATGCAAATCAATGGTAAACATATCTGCACCTCAATAAATGACTTTTCTCCAAGTCCAAGTCCAATGAGACCTCTTTAACCTTTTTCCATCCTGGAATATAATTGAGTTTTAAAGGATCCAATATTTTTTCTTTCTTCATCGTTTATTGCATTTGCATTTTACTGGGAATTATACTTTTTTCAGTTGTAATTTGGAAAGTATGAATTAAATTTCAGAAAACAAGAAATGTAATTCAGATTTTTAAACGAATTTTAATTCTGTGAATTGAAATCCAGAAATTGTCACTTTATATTTACCAAATCGAAATTTCAATTGTTGCAAACTGAATTATACATAACTTATTTGCTGTTGGCTTAATTACAATTTACAAATCTGAATTATATTTTATATTTTCTGAATTGCAATTGGAAAAGGTATAAAAAATTACTTAATTTCAACGAAATATTTTAAAATATTGGCCTTCAATTATTAATTTGTAACTTCATGCTAACAGAATTTTATAACATTATAACAATTACAACAAGATTAAAAAAATAATTTGCAATTTCTTGAGATTTGAAACAATGCATTAAACTTCATTGAAAGCTGTTTTCTCAAATTCTAAATATTTATAATGATTAGCAAAACTACAAACTTTAACTTTAACAAAATTCACACAAAATCCAATTCAAAAGTATTTTCCTCAAGACGCCAAATTAGAAATAAAGACAAGAATATGATATGCAAATTGTCTGGAATTAGTTAGCCAACAAAACAACAATCTAATACAGAATCAAAACATCTTAGATTTCCGCCATCACGTGATAACAAAGAAATTTCCGAGCGTGGGATTTGAACGATTTCCAACACAAATTCTGCAGCAAGACTTCCTAGTGCGAAATATGCAAATTGTTCGTCGGTGCACTCAATTTTAATTATTAATAAATATATATTACGGTTCGGGAATTTAGGGGAGGAAGCGAGCGCGTCATTAAAGCGATTTGCATATTGAGTAAACCGATTAGATGATGAAACAAGAGGCTTCCACAGCGTGGTGCTCACCCGCACTCATTTCTGCACACTTGCAAACTTTGCCAAAAGTGGTTCGACTGAGCGGGCGATTTACGGACGAGAACGACGACATGTTTCCGCTTTTACTCCTGTATGGCCGACAGGAGAGGCGACTTCATTCCGAATGATTTTGCGAATGTAAATGAATGCGCATACCGCAAAAGCTCATTCGACGACGTCCAGCCAGCCTTTATACTTTATTTTTTGCAGTTTGTGCGGATGGAGATGACCGTATGAAATGTGCATAGTCTCCAGGGTAATTGCCGAAATTTGCAATGCGATTTATTCCGTTGGAGGTGGGTTAGGTATGATTTGATTAATCCATTTCACTTGGAAATTGGGGTAGTGCGAAAAATGTTTTGTTGAGTTAGTGAGTTGAATTGGGTTTAGTTTTGGGATAATCAAATCAGAAAGTGACTTTGCATTATGATTATCTCTATTAATTTTACCTCTCAATATTTTATGAAATTTCTTATTTTCTCATATGTTTTACAGTGAGAATATTTTGGATTTAAATTTTAAATTTTTTTGGACTAATTTATCTTCATTCAAAAAAATAGACTGAAGGATATCATAAAATATTAAATCTCCTGTTTGATAGTTTTTATAGTTTTGGAATAAGAATTCTTCGAGTAACATTGGGAAAATGAAAACAGTGAGTTTTACAAATTTAAAAATTAACATGAAAATTGACTAGGAAATCAAATTTGGTCCTTAATTTTCTAATTTCGGGAAATTAATCTTCAAGATAATTGCCAAGAAATATGAACTACTGTTTTTCATGTTCCATGAACATTTTTGATATTTTTGTACAAAATTTTAAATTCGTTAAAATAAATTCGTTCGGTAAAATAATAATTATGAAATTATAATTGGATCTTTGATTTTTGGACTGTTCAAAAAATACAAAACGAGAATTCCCGACATTTCAAGACAATCAAAAGAAATCTAAAGTGTATCAAAATTGATACAATCTTTCAAATCTTGGAAATTCAATTCAAGATCATAAACAAGAAATAGGAATTATCTCTTTCGAATTCCAAGAAAATATCCACTAAAACGATCATGAAAATCTTGGAATTTTCTTTAAGGTTTTTATGTTAGTTTTGCAATTACTCGAATAAAACCAAGAATGACTGAATTTGAATTTTCATTTTTTGGACTCCTCCAAAATTTGCAAAACGAGAGTTCCCTAAATTTTAAAATCATGTTTGAAGAACATTGGCTAAAAGATATCAAGTCTGCACCCTGATCTTCAAATTTTGAAAACCTAATGATCAAGTTCAAGAATTAGAAACTACTTATTTCGATTTCCAAGAAAATTTGCAATGAACAAGATCATAAAAAACTAAGACTTTTGTTCTGAGAGTTCATGATGATCAAATTAACAAGGGGTTATCAAGCTTGCTCCTTAATTTTTAAAATTCAATTATTAGGTGATAGACAAAAATAGGAACTACGTTTTTGATTTTCGAGAAAATTTGCACTCAAAGATATCATAAAAAACTGAGACTTCTACATAAACTTTTATGTTGGTTGTATAAGAAGAATAATTTCTCAGATGTAATATAATAATATAAATTATAAACGATAATTGATCTAAAATTATCAGAAATCGCTCTGGATCTATGGATTTTAGAATAATAAATATTAATTTGATGAACTATGAACCAAGATTAAAAATATTTTTTCGATATTGATCAAACATTTAAAAAATTCAATTTTTAATCCTTCTTTATCAGATTCAGAATTCATATCAAAAATATCTTCCAAAAATTTCCAGAAAATTTTGTTATTTTGAATTTGACCTATAGCCAAATCGTCAAATGATACCAATAAAAACAAAACATATCATGACATTGACATGAAAATATGATGCAAAACAGGAAGCATCCTCAAACAATTTGTTTATTTATCAACTTCCTCGTGAGGAATCGTGCGGACGGACATGTTTGACTTTGAGGGAGCAAGCAAGCAGTCCGCGTACTGGTCGAATGCGCAGCACGTCTGCATATTTCATACATATATTCGAATATTGTATTGCGAGCACGAGCCCGATGACTATCCATCCCATTCGTTTATTTGTCATTATTTATCAAGACCATTTTCGGGCAATCAATCACGCATCGCTTCCATATTCATTGCGCGCGTCCCGTATTCCATGCACGCGGATTGCGTATGCGAGGATTTCCTATTTGCGTTCATAAATATTCCGCCTTTATACATATACCTTGAAAGTTTCTTTTGTATCGGCGACAATTTGGATACTCGAACGGACGTTGTACGCCGAAGAAGGAAGAAGGTTTGATAGATCCAGAGAATGAATGTATGAATGTTACCTGAAACAAATAAGAAATATTTTATTATTTATATTCAAAGTCAATATTTAATGCTTGGGAATATTTGGGAAGTTACTTGTAAATTTGGACAAGAATATGGTTGTTTGTTACAGAAAGAGCAGTTGGAACATACTCTTTTATTTTTTATTTTTTTTTGTTTTCTACAAAGTTTTAAAGTTGCTAAATAAGAAAAGTACAATTAAAATTAATGTGAAAGAAAATAAAACTAGAAAACTAATTTGGGATCCATAGAATTTGGAATTGAATAATGTGTCATAGATAAAAGATCTCAAATTTGATCCTTTTGGGCTATCAATAAAAAAAAATTAAATGTTATTTCTTTCTTTAAGGCTAATACTTTTAATTTTTATCTTGATTTCTGGATATTATTATAAGAAAAAAAATTTTGATTTTACAATTAGACAAAATCAAAGCATTAGTGATCCTATTGACAAATTGGGGTACTTGTAATTGCAAATACAACAATAAGCAAAAATTACTGAAGATGACCATGATAACATTGTTTATCAACTTAGTTTGGAAATGCAACGAGGGACCATCAACAGGGTGCTCAAAAATATTTGTATTCAAATAGGATAATTTTACTAAAAGTGGACATTTAAAAAAAAAGATGAAGTTTAAAGTCCATGACAATATCTTTCAATGTTTTTCTTTTTTTTCAAGAACACAATATTATTCTACAAATAAATTTGCTGCAATTAAAGTTATTTTTGGAAGGATACTGAAGAAACTAGAATTTGGCTGAAATTTAAATCGAAGAAATAATGCCAAAATAAAATTTAATAACAAAGCTAGAGAGGAATTTGAAAAAATCTATAAATTTTGTAGCAAGGAACAACGATAACGATCTTATTTCATACCCTGTCATGATTCTGATTTATTAGCTAAATGATCCAAGAAACAAAATAACAACAATTATTAAAAAAACTTTCAATTACAATTTGTTTTTACAAATTGTAAAATCTTTAAACCTTATGGTTTCCAGTACCAAAAAAGTTTTCAAAATAATATTTTGAAGCAAATTTGGAGAAATTTTAATAGATCCAGAAATGTTGCATGAAGGAATAATGATAATTATCCTTTTACATATCGTATCATTATTATCATGATTCTGATTTCTTAGTCATATTACATATGAAACAAAACAACTAATAACAGCAAAACCATAAAATTTCAATTTGTATAATTAAAATCCAAAATCTGAAACCTTATAAAATAAACGATTAGAAGTTATCAAAATATTCATTGGAAAAAGTCTTAAAGAGACCCAGAAATTTCGTTGTGAAAACCAATGACATTGATCCTTTTTCAGAATCTGTCTTGATTCTAATTTTAACCACATTTCTCAAGAAACAAAACAACTAAAACCGAAAAACCTTCAAATTTCAAGTTGTTAAAACCAAATCCAAAATTTAAAATCCTCAAATCTTATTCAGAAATTTTGTAGTAATAATCAATGATAATTAACCTTTTCAGATTCTGCCTTAGTTCTGGATGTGGATTATACAAGAAAAAAAAAACTAAAAATTTCAATTTGCAAAATTGAATTCCAAAATAAAAAATCCTCAAACCTTAGATATCATCTACCATAAAAGCTTTTCAAGTACAACTGATTAACCTAGCAAAATTGCAAATTACACGAGCTTAAGACGAACCAAAACAAAATTGAACCGAAATTTAAATAAACCCGCTCACGAAGGGCTGTATTCTTCCCCCATCTCCCAAGGGAGTCCTCCTCAAAGGCGAATTTATTCCCTGCAGCGGTGTAATAGTTTCCCAACGCAACCCGAACGGAGATGTTTCATGTCGGAGGAGGAAGTTGCCAACGCTTGATACAAACGATGCGCCGTTGGTAATCGAGTAAAGAACGCAGTAAAGTACCGTGGCGTTGCAGAAAACGTTGCACCAAGCAAATCCTCGTCGAAGAAGACAAGGGTTGAAAGAGTACACGTCTATATATATGCGTCTTCCTCTGTGTGGGTGGGTGTGTGTGTGAAGAAGTGGGGGTAGACGCTCCTTTGTTCTTTATAGTACATCATTTGCAATAAATTCCCAGAAAATGACTATAATAATATCAGTACAATTCGGGCGCAATCTTTTGACGCTGGGGATGAGCGCGTCGAGCGTTTACGTTATTGCGTTACGGCTTACGCGAGAGGGCGCAGTTTGAACGTAAAAATATACGGGTGGAACTATTCCAATAAAGAAGCATCGTCGAGGACGAATGTTGTAGGTTGTAGAAAGCTCGAAGCGCTTTTTCATAATTCGTAAATCAGACGGTTGAGAGGAGTGTTATTGTCCATGTCTCCCTTGACGGTTTTATTCGAATCATAGGTTTATCCTATGAAAATAATGGAGGAAATAACCTCAAAAGGTTTCAAGATTTCAATTGTTTTAAAGATTTGAAATTGAATAAAAGCTCATTTAACGAATATCTGGGTAAAGAGTAAAATGTATTTCTTTTAGAAAAAAATGAGTCTACGAGCTATATTTCAGGATAATGTACAAGGAGTAATCTGAAAAATGGTCTTTTTACTCAAAAAAATTCTGATAATACCAAAATTCAAATCTCAAAAGATTACAAATTTTGAATTTTCTAAAATTTTGAAGTATTTTATTTCGGTAAGCTGATTATTTTATCAAATTGCAACATTTTATCAGTTTAGCCATGAAAATTATGTAAAGAAATTTCTCTGAATTAGTATCGGAAATAACAAGTGAAATAAATTCTAGAAAAAATGACACAGAGAAGTAATGTTGTCTGAACTGAAATAACTTAATATTTATAAGGGTTTTAATCATTGACAGATAATTTTCTAAAAAAAAGGAATTGACAATCTCCATGCATCGAGTGATCTGAAGAGGGGAATCCCCGTTTTCGTATGAGTATTTCATGTAACGAGTAAAATTATTTTATAATTTTCTCAAGAGTAATTCAAAAAGTTGAAAATATGTTAATTTGTAAATTGCAATTTAGCGAGTAGCAAATTTAATTAAGATTTGTTATATATAATTCAGTTTGCAACAATTGTAATTCTGATTTGGTAAATATAATTTAGAAAGCATAAGTTTAATATCAGAAGTGATTAAATGTATTTCAGATTAGACAAACGTAATTCAGAATATATAAAATGAACTTCAGAAGAATTCAAATGCAAATCAGATTAGTGCAATTTTTTGTTAAATAATAATTCATTTTTTATAGGTAAATTATTGTACATAACATCAGAATATTGACATTATTAATGCATCAGTAATTATCACTCAGTTTATAAATAAATCTTAAATCAAGTTCAATGGAATCTGAATTACATGTAATTCTTTCTGAATTTCAAATGGCAATTTTTGAATTATATTTCATGAATCGGAATCACTTTTGTACTATTCTGAATAAAAAGTGACGTTTTATGGAGCACAATTAAGATTTGAAATTCATTTATTACTTTCTCAATTTCACTTAAAAATCTTACATTTTTTCTTTCCTGAAATTAATTGAAAGGAAAATTAGCCGTTGAAATTTGAACTTTAAATTGTTCGAATATACTAACAAGTTGCATGATTAAATTTTCAAAATACCACCAGAAAAAAATGCATGGAAATTTGCTCAGTTGAATCTCTACAATGCGTCCAGCAAAGAATGAACAACTCATTACGAAATTTAATTAAAATCCAGGACAAATAAAACTCGAACGAACAATTAAACAAGCAACTACAAGACGGCTCGAAGACAAAAAAAATGTAATTGCAAGAAGTGATTATTTGCATTTACATTCTTTCGCCATTCTTATGCGCCTCTGTTCGCGTGCACAATGTGCACACTCCACGCAAAGAAGTTGCAATGAAGAGATAAAAGGACGATAAAAATTAATTAAAATCCAAATATGCGCATTGCATTCCGCGAACGTGATGTCGGCGGTGGTGCATTAACGACACAATCCGTCGGATTAAAATTGAAATTAAAGCCAGCGACGAAAAGTTTCGCCATCTTCACTCGCTACTGTTTTTACACTACATACTGTTTCAAATTTCCCTCCTTCCGTTTTCCGCGCGACACAATCATCAACGCGCGCGCGGCGGGACGTGTCGCAGATGAAAACCGAGAAATCAGAGAAGTTTACTTCTTGCTCGACGAGACCCGAGATGATTATGAGATGAAGAGAACAATACGCTTCGTGGAGGCGACATTGGAGGCGGTGTGTCGTCAATCCCTTCGCCATCTTTTGTGCCAAGTTGTGAGAGATAACATGGATGCATGTGACTTTTGTACCTTGCTGGGTCTGAACGATGACAACGAAGAACTTGCTCGAAGCGCGCTGAAGAGGGCATTTTCAATTTGGATCCTCTCGTTTCCTGACTTGTGTTGTTTAAGAAACACACACACACACATATATATATGTGAAAATAGAAGTTGAAGTTTCGCGTATGAAGAAATGATACACGTAAATGTTCTTGTTAGGAGTTTGCGAAGAAACGAGTGGATAGAACGGATAAAATTGGAAACAATCAAGAGAGCGTCAAGTTATAACTTCTGGTAACTATCATTTCAGTTTTATATCCTTCGGAAGTATCTGCAGTTGCAGTTGAAAAATAATCATTGGAGCAAATAATAAAATTGAAATTGATGTTCTTGTATGGAATTCAACATCTGGAAAATGTTGCAAATTTTCTTTTTCTGAATGAACTTGTTGGCAAAAAATTAAGATTATTTTTTCACAAGAAGATTAACAATGAATAATATGGTTTTAATTGTATGTATCTTAAGAATGCATAATTAGGAAGAGAAAACATAATCGTTGATTGAGAATATATATATATATATATTAGTATAATCTCAATCAATGACATAATAAATAAAATTGATGATAAGAATTATTCCAACAAGTATTAAGGCATAAATTTTGTTTTCAAGTGTTCAAATAAGACAAAAAAAAATTGCGAAGAAATTAGATATTGAAGAGAAATAATATATGTATATTTTTTTGTATTGCCACCTGAACAATAACATTTCATTTAAAAATCTGATTTATATTTCTTCTTTTCTGAAATTTATTTGATGATCTGAATTACATTTGGAAATGATTGAATTAGCGGAATTTTTTTTACAGATCTTAAATAACAAAGAAATCATTGCAGAGTAAATTATGAATTATTAGTAATATATGTAAATTATCACAATAAGTTTAGAAATCATGTAAAAGTTCAAATTCAAGATAAACATGTCTTTTGAACTGCCAAATGACAAAAAATATCAATCTCAAAATAAATTTGAAAAAAAAATTAAATGAAAGATGAAATACTTTATATAGTAATAAAATAAGTAATAAACAAATTAATTGCCTGTCAATTTAATATTGTCTTTGAACCTTAATAAACATTTTAAAAGCAGGATAAAACTTATTAAGAACTAGCAAAAAATATGTAAGCTTTTAATCGTTAATAATTTTCTGAAGAAAAAGATTAATAATGAGTAAATTATTTTGAATCTTTAGAAGTAATATATAATGAATATTATATTAATAAACAACCTTCGATGTTGAAATTAATCATCCAAGTTTCATATAAAAATTCACAAATCATTGAAGTGAATCTATTTGCAAATTTTTAGTTTGTTACCATTACAACACAATTTGCAAATAACTTTCTTCACATTGAGAAAAACACCAAACTTTTTATGACTTCTAACCAACTTTGAAATAACATTTAAATCTATATACCAATCTCTTTAAAATACGAAAGCATTATTGCCAATAATAATAAAAAAAACTAATTAAAATTCACATAAGTATAAAAATACGATAGGGACATGAAAATGGCAGAAATCAAACGACGCGTAATGAACGAGCGGGACATTCGGTCGGGTTAATTAATTGCTCTGCAGAGCGATTGGCCCTCGGGTCGTTGATTAAACGTGTGCAATGGAACGCAAATTAATTTCTGCTCTTGAAGTCCTTTCTTGCTCCCCCCACCCTCATTTCCTTCCTCATCCGATGGCCGCATGCGAATAATGCATATCATTTTGCGTATCGGACGGACAGATGAGATGTTCGATTCGATTCAATTCGATTGGAGAAAATAACAGACCTGCTCGAAGCATCCAACTTACGCAATTATCCTTCCAACTTGGATACAGCAATATATCTAAGATGTCTTCGTGAATTATAGACTTGTTGAATAGACATTCAACATGGTGTAGTAGACATTCGTGTGTAATATAACAAGATGCATGTCGTATATTAGCAGAAATTTCATTGAAAAATCAACGCGGTCAATAATTACAACTTTATTGTCAATAAAATAAAATCGAAGGCCAGTGCAATTGGCAATAGGCAGGGCAAGGTGAGCAATTGCATGGACATTGCATGTTCAAGTTGAATAAATATGAGATTTATGTTATAGATTGTTTATGGACGTTCAGAACTTGTCCTAGTTTAATGTGGAGGTTCGTTTTTTTTTTCAGTTTTAACCATATAAAACATAAATTTAAAAAAATGTTGTGAATTGTTAGTGAAAACGATATAAGATTTTCCTAACGAGCAATGATTAATGAGCAACGAATAATATGAACTAAAAAACAAATCAATTTCAATTTCTTGTTTTGAAATTTTTGAATTTTTTTTCTTTATTTTTTTTCATCATCATTAATTAATTTTAGTTTTATATGGATAAAAAATGTTATATAAGATATTTATCAGAATATAAATTTAAGACAACATTCAGAAAGTATAAAATGCAATTCAGATGAGTAATTTTATTAATTAATAGAGCAGCAATTGTAATTCAGATTATTATATGTAATTCAGTTTGCAGCAATTGTAATTAAGATTTGGTAAAGTAAATTGAGAAAGCATAAGTTTATTATCAGAAATGATTAAATGTATTTCAGATTAGTCAAACGTAATTGAGAATACATCAAATGAAATTCAGAAGAGTTCAAGTGCAAATCAGATTAGTGCCACTTTTTGTTAAATAATAATTCATTTTTTAATAGGTAAATTATGTATATAACATCAGAATATTGACATTATTAATGCAGCAGTAATTATCACTCAGTTTATAAATACTACTTAAATCAACTTCAATGAAATCTAAATTACATTTAATGCTTTCTGAATTTCAAATGACAATTTCAAATTACATATCATAAATTGGGATTACATTTATAGCATTCTGAAGTAAAAGTGACATTTTCTGAATTACAATTCACAAATTTGAAATTCATTTGATACTTTCTCTGATTTACATTTCTTCTTTTCTGAAGAAGATAAAAATATATCATGGAAAAAACAGACATTTGAAATGGCTGAATAATAAAATCATCATCAAACACTTAACAAAGAAAAGAAAAACGACAAAAAAACTTAGAAATCTAGATGCTCTTTGAAATCACTTGGAAGTCACAACTCGCATAACCTTTTCCACCAACTTGTCGATTCTTTCCCATCATTCAGAGATTCCAACAAGAATCCACAAATTTTTCTCATCTTCAACGCGATCGTCGACGTTGAAGCGTACAACTTTGGATGAGAATACGTAAATGTGTTGATGACATCGACATCGAAATCAAGATAACGTTCATCTTCTTCTTCTTCTGGTACTTTGCATGTCTCGATGGCAAAAACAGCAGCCAACGAACGAGGCGATCGCGGCTCGCGCATATAAATGAGCCATTAATTAATACGGTTTTTATTCGTGTGTCTCGTCTCTTGAGTCGTCGTGATTTGGGAATTTATTGACTTGCTAAGCGCACCAAAATGTTTCTCTTAAATGAATAAATAACGTCGGAAATTTCCTGCGAGCTGTCGTCATTCGTTCCAAATTCTCGATAAACAACGTGATAAATAAATAAAAGCAGCACATTTTCAAGTTGATTATTGTGATTACTGTTTTTTGGATGATTACGTGTAGATATACATTCAAATCAATGAAGATGTAATCAAATGTTATGTAAGGTTTTTGTTGTTTGTTTTGGTGTTATTTCAATTGCTGGCTCTTGAAATGTTTCGTTTATTTTTGGATCATTGTGATTACATTGATTAACGTCATGTTAATCAATAATATCTATTTTCAGTAAAATTTGTATTTACTTTTATCTTACTGGAGTGTATAATGTTACATTTCCCAGCGTGTTTTTAGTGACAAAAATTGAATATTTTTCACTTGTCAAATCAGTGACGTACATTTTTCTACAAGTGCAAAAAATGAATACCTTTATTTCTACAAGTGGGAGAAATGAATGACATCTCACAAAATAAAGTGCTATTGTTACTAAGGTATCAAGATTTTAAGGTTTGGCAAACATAATCATAATGTGCCAGATCAAACGAAATTCTGACGATTTAATTGTGACATTTGAAATGACATATCAAAAATTATGGAAGTAATTTTCGATTTTGTTGCTTCTTGGAACATTGTATCAACTTTTCTCCAGTAAGATAAAATGTCGTTTACTACACGTGTGCGAAATTCTATAATAAACTCGTCAAATTTCAAATCTTTCACTCATTTATAATTTTGCATTTCTCACACTTATAATATAAACTACTATTATTATAAATTAGCAAAGTGATATTAAAATTTATATTGTATGGATATATCCATTAGCTTCATTATAATGAAACTAATGGATTTGATTAACATCAATTTAAAAATATTGAAAATAATCCCCATATTTTTAACAATGTGGTTATTAAATTCTTTGTATATTCAACTAGAATTTCTAGAATATAAATTAATACAATATTTAAATGTAATGTAATACTCAGGCTGCTTTGTTCCGTTATTTTAAAAGATTTTCAAAATCTTTAGGATTGAGACAGGGTTACAAATATCCAAAGAATTGAAAGGAAAATAGAGAATGCAATGAAGAAATTAGAACGATTAATTAATTTAATATTAAAATCTTTCAAAATTTGAGGGTCACTGAAGAATCTTCAATATGTTGCAATTATTGCAAAATTTTGACTAGTATCAGAAATAGTACATTCCAGTTTCTTAATTATAGTTACGTTAATTGGATAACTTTTTTATGGATTTACATTTCAAATATTTAACTATTTCTTAGCACATAAAACTAAAATATAATCCAAAGGTTTTAACCATGGAAATACATATTTAAAAAATGAGGATTTGGAAGACTACACAGATGATTTCAGACAATGCATTTTTATAATAATTTACCAAGTATAATTCAATAATCTAATGCAGATATTTTCATTTGTTTTAGGTGTCAAGAAAAGTGACGGCAGCAGAACGCATTTTCATTTGAGAAAATTTTATTCTTAAGGTAAGTGCCAAATTTTTCTTCCGTCCTTCAATCTTGTATAAACTTTAGGGAAATGATTCTGACGATTCATTCTATCCATATCTCTACCCAAAAATTCATAATGATGATTTTTGAGAGAATTACTTTTATTCTCTAATGTAACAATTTGTTTATTACTAACTGCTCGACGTCCTTCTGGCTTCTCGTGTAATATTCTGATAGTTCATAATCCGGAAGTAAAAAAAAGTTCATCGAATCGATGTATCGTTTATATTTTCTTAATTTGAATGAATTTTCTTAATTATGTGAAGCACTTTGAAATTTCTGACTGAATCATCCTGAACTAAAGGAAAGTACATTTGCACATTAGGAAATATATAGATTCTCTGAGTAAACGATCAAATAGCCAATGCATTAAATGATATGCAAATCACCCCCGTCGACCAATTTCATTTATGCGCGTGCCAGCATCTATTTCCTAATATTGCCTAGGCATTTGCAAATTGGAAATTGCTCTCTGCAGCTATTACACCCATTACGTAAACTATATCTAAGTAATCATGTAATTTAGTCATACCGTTGGAAATGAGAGTGCTGCTATGTATACGTTCGAATTTACCTCGTGTGCATCTCTAAAAACTTTTAAATTTTCCGTCTCGTTGCGCGCTTATATCCGTTACTTCCGTTAGGCGAGTTCACTCATTTTGATCGTATAGTTGTTTGTTGTACCTATACATGTAGTTCTCATACTACAGACATAAATGTATCATGTATTGCATCAGATGGTATCGTAATGGCAGAATGTATCACAAGCGCAAATATTCCAGTGTGCAATTAGAAGATAAATCGTGTTTACATGTTTGGTTTGATGTTGTTTCCACTTTTTGCTTGGTGGTTCAATGTGGGAAATGTTTGTGAATTTAATCATTGGTTTTGGTATTTCCTCGTATTTTTAGGCGTATTGGATAACTGTTTTGCGGCACACATTTCGGAAAAGTTTGTAGTCATATGTTTACTTGGTGATTTTCAAATTAATTGCAATTTTTTTGTAATTTGTCAACGATAAATACGCCTGGGGAATTTTAAGGGAAATTCTGCAATATTTCTCTGAGTATTAAAGTTGCACGTAAATCAATTTAAATAAATATCAAAGTTTTAATTAATTTTTTTGTTGTATGCGCTGAAACTTCTATGATTGCTTTCAACTAACAGGGAAAAATCTTGTTTTCTTTTTACAAAGTTCGCCATTTTCTTTATTTTTTTTGCTAAAATTTAGCATTACATCAGTTCATGCTGACTTCAAATGGCAAATAGTATATTATAAAAGAATATAACATTTAATTGATACTAGGATATATAGAAAATATCCATTATTTCCCTGTGAAATTTCATATCCATAAAATTTTCAAATCAAATTTCTTTTAAAAATTACAGAAAAAACACTCTTTTCTTGAATTTCTCTAACAATCTGATTTCAAGATATTTCTAATCAAACATGTTGGAGTTGCGAAAATTAAAATTACACATTGCCATCGAAGAATATATGGGTCTTAAAATATTTTTGTGCCAAAATTTTATTATTACAAAAAAAATAACGTTTAAAAAATTAGGTCAAAATAACTTCATCGACAAATCTGAACATAAACAAATTAACTTCTCAATTAAATCATGCGCTTGAAAGCAAAAATCGACAATTTACCATCAGCTTCAGCATCAATTTTATGGCAAATCTCACTTTCTGTTGAAAATATTGATTCTTCAGCGCGACTGGGCATCATTTAATATCGCGCCTTCTAAACTTTGAGTATCACTTAATATGCATGCACCTGTTCGTTCGTCTCTTCGCTTGGTTCACCATTTCAGCGTTGAGTGAACGAAACGAGCGACGTTCAAGCACTACTTAAAAGGTATTAAAAGTGGTAGACATCCCATACAGATACACAAGCTGAGAGTGTACAAGAAGTTCGCTGAAAGTGTGTTCGAAGAGCGTTTGGATGGTGTGCTGGAGGAATCGTTAAACGAACTAAAAACCATTATAATCAACCGGTTCCTCGACTTAATCAAGATACTTTGGTAACTTTCGCAGTGCGCGCCGTTCAATCAACCGCCATGTACGAAGAAGTATTACGTTCAAACAGTGCCTACCAAACTTTTCATAGTAGAGAACAATCAGTTATACATACAGTGGAACAACAGAAATTTGTTTCCTTACAAAATTTTCATTTTGAGGTTCTAGCTTCTGTAGGTTATCTTTTATGATTTTAGTAGGTCCTCTTTGATTTTCTCCAATTTTGGCCTCTTTTTGATTTTATTTTAGGCTTTCGTATCATATGATTTCGACCACCGATCACTTAACAAATAATATATAAGTTTATACCGACTAATTCGTTATTTAAGTCAGGACAAATAAGAGTATTCTGCACAAAATTATGTTTTGTTTTGGAGTTAGAAATTTCGACACCTTTTGTATTTAAAAACCAATTCATTCTCAAATTTCGCACACTGATAACATATCTAAGAAAATATTGTTGAAACAAATAAATTGGTCATTTTAGATAGCAGCAGAAATACAGAAATATGTTTCCTCAAACTTTTGATTTTGACTTTCGGACTTTTTGTAGGTCATATCGGAGAATCCTTTTTGAGTTATCAGGATTACAGTGCCCATCAAACGTTTCATATTAGACACTATAGCTTAGGTAGCTTCCATAGCTTAGCCTTTGTCTTTAGACTAAAAATCCGTGCAAATTCTTCATTTATTGTTATTATTTTTCGAAAAATAGTAGTTCTACTTGAATAGCTATCTACGAATATATTAATTGATCCCGAAAATGTATTATTTAAATCAGTAACAGAATTTGACAAATCTGTTTCCATTGCAAATCTTGTGTCCAAAATGTAGTTCCTGTAACAGGAAATCTCCTTGGATTATATAATTTCGGCCTTCTTAGGTTTCGAACAGGGCAAAAAATTGGGAATTGGGATAATGATTGGAGAATCATTATCCTTTTTTGCAATACAGTAGTTTCGCCACTGAACATCAGCCTAAGAATATAAGAATTGATTCCAAAAATTTGTTGTTATTTAAGTTACAGAACAAGAAAAATTTATCCTTTTTATAAAAATGTTGTTTATTAACTCATTTTCATGCAAATTGTTGTGTAGTACTTAATGGGAAATCCCCTTGAAGTTATACAGATTACAGTGCCTACTAAACTTTTTTACATTAGACATTATAGTTATTGCAGGATTAACAAAAAAAAGTACGCTGTCATATTTTATTCTAGGATATCTTGTAGAGGTTAATTTCTATGGTTTGAATGTGACAGTTACAAATCATTGCAGTGTCCCTAAACACTATTGTCTTTTGAACAATAACAGATCCTTAGTACTTCCATAACGATTAACTACCTAAGTCTTAATTACTTGATCCTAGGAAACTCATTGTTAATCATAAATAGTGTCCTTCTTCAATGACTTTTTTTGGCTTCTCTGTGCAAAATCAAATTCGAAGTATCTTGGGGAATCCCCCTCAAGTTTTTTCTATTTTGATCCCATCTTTCTACTAAGGAAGACCTGGCACTAATTAAAATGTTCACATTATTTTGATGAGACATCAAATTATCTTTCTCATTGATCTATAGTACACCGTAAATAAAATTAAAATGTTTGAGGTCCACTGGTTGAATGTACTAGATAGTCGGCAGAATTGGTGAGCAAAATTGTACGCTGACTCTGACTGGATGAAAAGTATGACTTTGGGTCAGCGCGGAATCAATGAAACCATCGTCATCATCGTCGTGCGCACGCGAAGAAACAACCAACAAGCGCACGTTCGATTCGATGGGTGGACGCGATTCGAATGTGTGTTGCCTTGCTCGCCGCTGGCTATCTCGTGGTTTAGTAACACGAATTTACAGTTAGCACGAGAGGAGACTTTTAAAATTGCTTGCTGGCGTCCGTGGTACACGCGGCCCAGTCATGCCATGTGCTCGCGAATCTTGAGCGCGCGCGCGCGCCATTCGCCACACTCTCCTTCATTCGTTTTCGCAGGTTGCCATTACACTTCTTGTAAACTGTAAAGACTGTGGTGCTCAAGACTTTTTTTGTTTTCGTGCGGTAGTTTCCGTTTTGGTTGCATTTTAGTAGCGCGCGCAAGCCACCATGTCTAATACGTGCACAACGACGTTCATTATTTACATTTCGTGAGGATAATTATATAAATGTGTTTATTTAAACCGTGGATAGCTGATTTAGACGGTTGGCTGATTCAAAATTGTGCACTTCTTTCTTATAGCTGTTGTTTGACTCTTGGTTTTAATTTCATTTTATTCTTTTTTTTTTGTTAATAGTCGATGACTCATTGCTTAAGAGGATTTTGCTCAAATTTATACAGTTTTGTTTGAAAAATATGGAATATAACCTTGAACATTTTCCCAAAAATATCGTTTGAAGGTCATTGAGAACAAAGAATCCAAAAACATATTATCTGATTTATCAGTACTTGAATCAAGAAACAAATTCTCTTTCTTGGAAAGTAATTAAATATAATTATTTTCAACTAATTACAGGATTTCAAAACGCATAAAAATATTGCCATTTTATATGGTTGTTATCGGGTTAAATCCTTGATATAAAATTATTCTTTTTCTTGGACGATTTCAAAAATTAATACATACAAAAATACTTACAAAAATTTGCAGACAATAACTTCCCAATTCAAATTTTGCAAAAATTTCCAAATATTGATTATGGTCCAAATAAAGTCTTTAACCATTTTTATTCTATTCTATATACATAGACTCTGAAAATAAAATTACATTTTTCTATAGGTTTGAATCAAATAAATCTGAATTTAAGTTAAATTACAATAAATCATCAAAAAGAACAATAATAATTTACATTGTAGATCTTCTCAAACAAAGACAATTTTGCGATTATCGTATTAATTATTGATGAAATCATTTATTGTTCTGGCATGTTAACAGCAATTATACAATTATTGCTATTACATGAATATTTTCATATACAAACTTACTGATTAAAGGGAATTTTATATTTTTGAAGCATTTAAACAAAGTTTTTATAACTTTTTAATAGGGTGCTCTTGTGATTTTAGTTTTCGTTAATTTTTTAAATTAAACAATAATTTCTGTAAAATCTGGACTATTATCTATCATCTTATCTTTAAAAAATACTCACAATTAATTATAACATTAAAAACGTAAGGAAAATTCGCATCTTTTCATATGACTTTTATTTTTTAATGATTGCATTTTTGGTCTTAATTTGGAGATTTTTTTAACATTTTTAACGATAAATTCTGTACATGCTATAATCTGGAGACTATTTCTCGCTTCGTAATTACAATTATGCAATATCAAAAATGTCTGAATTTAAACAAAACTGATTATATAAATTGCAGAAATTTCAAAATATAATCAGAAAAAAATTAACTGGAAAAATATGTTTCAATTAGTTTGAATGAAATAAACCTCTACGGATTACAAATTAGATACAAAAAGAAATCATTCAAAAGAAAAAAAATTAATTTTCGTTGTAATTTTTCTCTTAATTAAAAATTCCCAGCAAAAACTAAATTACAATTTGCCATTATCTTATTAAGTCTTGATGTATTGCCTAGTCGCTTAATAACAATTACATAATTAGTATAATTAATTTTTATTAGTGAGTGATTCAACAGAGGTTTATATTTTTCAAACATTTAGACATGTCTTTTCAGTATTAGAAAGTTTGAATGAGTTCTCGAAAATAGTTTTTCAAAATAACAAAGAACTTAAAAACATTTTACCAGATTTAAAGTATTAATTTCGAAAAAAAGAAAATTATTCCCAATTGATTTTAACATTAAAGAATCTTTCAAAAATCCTCCTTTTCATATGTTCAAACAGATTGCATTTTTGGCCTAAAATTAATCATCTTCTTGGGCAATTTCATCGATAAGATTTATATATTGCAATTTCAAAAAATCGAAACATGAATATATAATTTGCAAAAACTTTAAATACATACCCTGAGAAAAAAATAAGTAAAAAATATTCTTTCATGGGTTTGAATTAAGTAAACTTGTACAGAAATTATATTATATTCATGAAATTAAATGCAAACAATAAATCATTCAAAAGAGAAAAAATTAATTTACATTGTAGGTTTTCTCCTAATTAAAAACTCCCAACAAAAAACTAAATTACAATTCGCAATTATCGTCTTAACTCCTGACGTATTGTCTAGGCGCGTTAACAACAATTATATAATTAATGTAATAATAAAATATGCATGAGTATGAATGGCAACAAGAACCATGTATGTATGAATGGTACTAATCGAATACGGAACGAAGCATTGCCAATGCAAAATGGAATGAAATCAAGGTGAAAACTGCACGAGCGTGCAAAAATACGTATTATAAACTTGAGCAGAGATGGCGAACGTCTTCCCACACAAATAATTTACGAATGCGCGCATTCGCATTTGCAAATTATTACATACGCATGGCGAGACAACTCGTCGTTCTTCGTGTTTTGCACACTCGTGTGAGAAACACACGCATTCGCAAAGAATGAAGGAACGAAGAACGAAATGAAACGCAGACCATTGATTATGATTATGCGTTCGCATAACGTATTCAACGCCGGTTGCTTCCAACTAGATGCCTTCTTTTTTATTGTTATTGTCTTGTCTTGCGTATTTATTGCGCTTCTCATTCCTCTGCCGTGCGAGCTAGCTTACAACGAGGGATGGATGGCTGTTCGGTAATTCTGCGCCTTGATATTGAAATTAGCATGGCGTCAACCATATTAGAATAAGGCGTCAGCCGAGTGCTTGTTGAACTTTTCATTTCGTATTAATTAAGCGCGGTGCGCACATCAACAATTGAATAATATACCGTACACATACGTACAAGAATTGACGTTAAGGTGGGATGTCTGTGTTTTAGATGAAGAATGTGTGTGTAATTGTTTGTGATTCGCCCGATGAGAGCGAATCTGGCTGGTGTTCTTCCGGTGTGCTTTGATGGCTTAGCTATTGTTTCTTTGCGCTCATCATCGTCGCAATGTTATACGGTGTCGTCGCCGCTTCACGTTTGATGGTAATTATTATGAGGCGAGGTGAGGAGACTTCAGGGTGCTCGCGAATGATGATGAAGGCTGAATGAATGGGAACGAATTCTTGGCTGATGGTATGATGGCGTGGAGGAGAACAAAAAGTAGTCAGTTTTATTGTAGGTTCAAATACTTCATTTGCGGTATTAATTATTCGCTCGATAATTATCAGGCAATAATCTTGCTGATAGCTGGTAAATTCAATGTGAAGAAAGTATTATGTTGGAATTTTTTTCTCAAAAATACCGTTCAAGATGATCATGAGAACAAGGAAGGAATCCAAAAAGATAACGTCTGATTTTCCAATAGAAATGTTTATATTTCGGATTTATTTAAACAAATTTTTTGAAGAGTTCACTTAAAATAGATTTTTAGTAATCAAAAGAATTAGTGACTAGGTTATAATTCGTCCTTTATCCTTCAGGTGCAATCCAAATTTTTATTTGATTCTTAAATCCTGGATAGAGTTTATCGAAATAAGTTAAAGATTTGAGATTGTTGACTTGTCATTCGTTTGATTCATGTCTTTAAATTGTTGTTGTCATATTCAAATGTTAATAATTGTAGATTAATTCATTTCTTAATCTTAAGTTTCGTTTCCAATATTTTATTCTTTAGTGAATAAACAGTAGCTCACTCGACACTGTAATGAGATCTTTTATATTCTGTCAAAAAATGTTATTTATATTTCAAATTAATATATTGCAGTATACTTTAGGAAAAATTCCAAATAGATTTTATAATTTAAGAAGTTGATAGTCTGTAAAAGATGACAGCGTTTAAAAAGAGCTTTAAAAACATCATTGATGCTATTTTATAGTCAAAAAAGCTATAATTTTTAAAAAACAAACATGTAAAGTGTCAAAATCTTTTTCTTTTGCATTCGTCATACTTTCTAAACAACTCTCGCTGAATATTTCTGTCCGTTTTGTTCCTCATTTCTACGTTCTAGATTCAAGATGGACTGAATAGAAAATTGCATTTGCAAATTTTATTAATTATTGTTTATGTCCAATAGTTTAATGAAGGAAATCTCTTTCAAATTGCATTTTCAGTTTATTACTAGGTACCATTTATTTGCGAAACAACTTTTTTAGAAATTCATTAAAAATAAGTCAGTATCAATTATCCATTAATGCATTTTCCAAAGTTAGAAATCATTTTGATTATAAATATTGGACAGACATTGATCAGAAAAAAAATGCAAAACGAATTACTGACTATCTCAAGACCAAAAATCGCAAGAAGTTTAATTCATATCCAAGATTCAACTTGAATTTTGAACTGACTAAAAACAAATTTAATCAATGATTATCATATTCTGATGAATTTTTGAAAATAAGAAGTTGTCAATTTGCCAGAATAATAGAATTTCATTGAACTTGTCCAGAAATGAACAAAAAAACATAAGATACCCTTAACTGTTTTATTAGCTATTTAAATTTTAAGTACCTACTACATTTTGTTGTATTAATTATTCAGTTGTTTTCAATCTAATTAATAATTAGGAAATAATATTTATTAAAACTGCAAAACCACCTTTAGTGAAACGATACAAGATTTTGATAACAAATAATTCTTAGAATTGATTTGTATTTATACCAATAATAATTATAATTTTTTACCAGATTAGTATTTTATCGAGACATATATTAAATTGAAAAATAATTACAGGATACATTATTTACAATTGATGTCAGCGAGTGCTAAAATAAATTGAGTACATATCTGCATTAAATTATAATTGGCAAACGAAACACTGCTTCAAGTATTCTATAACGATTAGAAAATCGAATAATTAGTAGCACTACGATAATTAGTCAATGCAAACTATAGTATCACAAATTTCCGTTTTTGTGTGTCTTGCAATGTATTAACGCATTTGGTGAATTAATACGATTATGAAATTCACTTATTTTCTTTTATGATTGTGATAATGAGGATTTCTTGAATGTTAAGAAGATCAACAAAAATATTCATTTAAACCTGAATTTTAACCCATAATTTAACAGGATCAAACATCCTTATCATTGATCTTAATTAATTTTTGAAAATAAGAAGTTCACAATTACCAGGATAATGAAACTTTTTACTAATACCAGAATAAAAACATTATTTTATGGTTGATCTAAAACTAAAAACAATTAAGAATTGTCTTGCACTGATAGATGAAATACAAAAAGAAAATTTTGAAATATAATATCAGAAATAATTAGTTTAAAATTTAATTGATTGAAACATTTTTTTAACTTGACTTTTACAATAGTTGTTATTATTTGCATATATCAATTAAATTGAATAATTCAAAGAATACTTTTGCTAAATGCAGATTGTGCAAATATGTATTAAACTTTCAACCACACAAATCACACATTTTTCACGTCCTCTAAATAATTTCCGAAAAGCTTACGGTAAACCTAAAACACCCATATCGCTACTGGATATTCCGTAAAAGCCGATTCGATTGCATTGTATCATGAATCGTGTTGTATTTCATGAATATTTATCACTGCTTAACGCACAAATACTAATTTCGATCCGATTGCTGCCACAATGGAAATACGTGAGACAATCCGCATGTGAAGAAGCACACGCAGCGCGCGCGATGCTATAACATTCAACAACAGCAACAAACACTGCCGGGTGATAACAAATTGGAAATAATGGCGTTTCTTCATGACGGGCGGCTGCAATTGCCATTCGATTTTTGGGTCAACAGCTCAGCATGGCGCGATAAGCGAGCGAGCCGCGAGTTGGTTGACTAAATGCTTTCTGAACTTGTCCATTATTTTCCGTATGTGTTGAATGAGTGTATGAAATCGTGAGTCTTTATTTATTTGTGCCGTATGTATGATGGTATATATACCAGCAATATCAGTGTGTTTGTTGGTTGGTTGGCTGCCAACTTGAACATTATACCTTTTGTGTCGTTAAATTCCAAATCCGAATCCAAATCGAGCGCGCAACTTTCCAATGTGCACACACTCACTCACAGAACGCACGAACGCGCACCAAGAACTCAATCCAACCAAATTTGAATTAACGTTCTACATATACAAAGAAGAGAGCACCTCGAAATTCACTTCACCATCGATGAAGTCGGATAATTTCACCAATGTACTTCACGTAGATTGCTCCACAATGCACAGTACATCACTGTCATTGCCTGCTGCAAAATCGAATTCGCGAATGTGAATGGTCAAAATGGTCTAGAGTAGAAGCTACAATAATAGTTGAAATTCGCATCGAACACACAACAACGAAATGTAATTCACAACTGAAGAGCGCGCAACTATTGTCTCCGTCAACATGAGTTTATTCCAATGTGTTTGCACATGTTGATAAACTGGAAAAAGCGTAAATCACATGTATTTTGCTAAAACCATCTCCGTACAAGTGCAATTTTGCACAAAACACCGAATTGTTAACTGTCAATTGTTGCACAAGCACCATGCACTCGTTTGTTTACGGAAAATCGCATTGACACTCGCGCTGCGTTGTAAACGTGGTTTGAGCGAAGAACGCACGCGCACATTGTCTTCTCGCGTGCGCTGAGACGGTTGTTGCTTCGTGCGCGACTCACTGAACACTGGTTGCTGGCCATGGCGTGTTGAGCCCACGGTGAAGAGACAACTCGCGAGGCATACACGCATTGTGAACAAACACCAAAGTTGGTTACTCAGATTCGCCACGCGAAGAAAGACAAGAAACCATTTCCCAGGTGCTGTGCTGTGCTATCCATTCACAATGCGTTTCGCGACGTCTTAAGCAGAGGATTAAGTAAGATTTCAAACTGACTTAACTTCACTTAATGGCTAATTATATTGTTGGTTTCATCCGAACAAAGGTTCTGCCTTTGTAATTCTTATTAGCTTTGTGGTATGAGGAAAGTGATTTTTTTTTCAAGGTAAACAAAATTGTCAACTTGCAAGTTTGAGAATTTCAATTCAAATTTCGAAAATAAGTTATTTAATTTAGGCAAATAACTTCGAAAACTTCGAAAACTGTCAAGAAAATTAAGTAACTTTCTTTTTTTCATCAATTATTTATTTTATTCTCATTTAGTAACAAATTATATTTTTGTCGTTTTTGTTACTCTATGAAAAAAATTTTATATATGTCTTCTTATTAGCTTCGGTTTTTCAATTTTAAAATATTCTATGAAATCTTGTTCAAAAGTAAGATGTTCTAATTAGTTACACTTTTGTTGATGCAAAAACTCATTATTTTTCATGGTTTATTGTTTATTTTTTACTAAATTATTAATTCAATACTTTTAAATATTGTTTTTAGGGTAAACTTTTACTTATATATCGACTGATAAATCTTCAAAGCCAAAATAAATTAACTTCATTTTGTCCAAAATTTTTCTATCATTTTAACAAATGCATTTTAACGTCAGTGCTATATTTATTATTTTATTTGACTATCATGTAGCTATCGACCAAGCTATCGACCACTTTAAACTGTTTCTTAAATAATATTTTTCCTGGCTGGAAGAACCAACCACATTTTGCAAGACAGAAATTATCCCTAGGAAGATTCAGATTTTTAAAAAGTAAGCAATTTAATTTAATAAAAGTAAAGTTAATTGAAAATATAGATTGTCAAGAAAAATAAGTAACTTTCTTCTTGATCAAAATTTATTTTGTTCTAATTAAGTAACAAATTATATTTTTTTTATTTTTCATTGTTTATTGCTCATTTTGTGCCAAATTATTGCTACTACATATTTTTAAATAATTTTTCGAGGTTTTCCAAACCAAAATATATTAAATTATTTATTTCGTCCAAAATTGGCCTTGAATGGTATATTTTACACTTACATTATTACTTTTTCTATTTCTTGCATAACTTTTTAATGTTAAATGAAGAAACATTAGTAAATCAGAAATTGAAAGCTTCTTCAGATTTAAAACAACTACATTTTACAAAGACAAATTTTTCCCAGGAATATTGACATGTTTTAAATGTAAATAATTTAATTGGACAAATAATGTAATGATAAGGTAATAGTCAGAACGACTAGATACGAGAAATAAGAATTTTTTAAGATATCAAAATTTGTTTTGTTGTTATTTGTTGTTGTTTCCATTGCGACTCTCCCATTTTTTTTTCAATTATTAAGTTAAATTTTTATTTTTAATTTTTATATAGACTGATAAATAGCGCAAATCAAAATAAATCAATTTTATTTTGTTCATCTTAAGAAAAAAATCCTGAGCTTGAATGATGAATTTTGCCAAATCCACTTTAAATTACAACTCTTTTGTTTATTACCTAATTTTTTAACTGTAAAAGCTTAAATTTTGAAGAATATGCCAGGCAAGATATTGAAAATTTCTTTCAGTATAAACTTATCAAATTTTTGCAAAGAATCAATCGTTAAACTCCTTAGAAGATTGAACAAGATTAAGATAATTATGATAAATACATAATAAATTGCAGTAAATGCAGTAATAAATGTTTTTGACTCAACCTAATCATAAAAAGTATAAAAAGTAAAATTTGTAATTTGAAATTTAACTCTAGAAGAAAACCATTTTTCCCTCTTTAAAATGACTAAACTCACTTCAAAATTACACCCCCAAAAAGTATCCTCCTCGGAAAATTCTCAGACGAAAAAAAGTAATAACACTTATTAAACTGCATGAATAAATTAGCATGCGCGCATGAATATTAATTGAACTTCTTGGAAGTTGATTTTCTCAGGAGAAATGCCTCACCTTCGTTCGTACAACTCGTCTTCCGTTTGCTTTCGTTCGCTGACGAGTGAGAAAAACACTTCATTTCAAGCGGCAGGTACGCGCTCGTAAATGCTCAAACAGGTGTATTTTGTGCGCTGAACCGTGCAAAGAGTTCGCCCATCTCCCAGCTCGTTCGTTCGTTCCTTCGTTGTATTTTCAGTGGGAATTTCTACATTTCCTGTGAGTGTGGCGTATCGACTCGCAGCAGCGATTAGCGCAGATCAACGTTACCACGCATCGACCGGAAGCGTCCGGAAGCCAACTTTCAATTTCTCCGCCATCAAATTTTAATGAAAATCAACCAAGTTTTTGGTTGGCAATTCATTTTTTTCGAGGGGATGCGCATGGTTGATTTCATGTTCAGTGGTCACATACAAAGAAAGGGTTTGACGTTCTCGATGGTGCATTGTTCCAAACAATTTTGTTTTTAAAAATGCTTTCTTTCAAAATTCAATTCATGCGCTTTTTTAATACCATGTTCAGAAACAAATTTAAAAAAAGAATTAGAAATTATTAAAGAAATTTGAATAAACATGGGATTTGAAGAAAATGAAATAAATAAATGGATATCAAAAAGGAAGTCACAAAAAACTCAATAACCAAATTAAAAAATAAAAAAACGACACCTACACCAACTCGACTTATACAATAGGAACATACCAACATATTTTAGACAAAACTATGAAAAAAAACATAAAATAACACTTACTAACATAAACAAAAACACAATCAACGAAATTTTAAATAATAGTAAAGAAAAGGACGAAATTTTAGAAAAATCTAAGTATACAAAATTAACTGTAAAAACTGTGATGCAAAATACATTGGGTAAACAGGTAGAAAATTAAAATACAGAATCAGAGAACACGAAACATCAAAAACAAACATTGGTAGACACAGAATAATACACAAACACCAAATTGACACAGATAAAATTAAATTTAGATCAAGGAAATAAAAGTTTCAAAATTACACTATTAGAATATAAAGAAATTGAAGATGTTAAATTAAGAAATGAAAAACTTTTGAACGACCATATATATAATATTTCAATTCATAAACAAAAATATACAAAAACAAAATTCATAGTTGCTATGAAAAATTTGGAAATGCCATATCACATAAAATTTGTCATATTTAATAATCTCCCTGATGAAGGTGTGGGAACACCGAGAGAAAATTCAAAGTTTACCCTCCACTAACATTAAAATAAGTACTTCTTCATATTATAATATAATTTTCTTTTTTGGTCGGAAAACTTTTTGTTGAACACTAGGTATGTTTGCTCGACTTGCAGAAGTCGTAAGTGCGAATCTAATACGACGGTATTGGATTGCATTTGAACAATCAAAGAAGAGTGTCATTGTTGATATTCGTCGACTACTATACATAGTTTACTCGCTTGTTTCCTTCGTATGATGGGGGTCCTCGAAGAAGTGCTGCACTCGTCGAGGCAAACGATTTAATGCACTGGGAGCGCGAAGAGCCATTGTCTTCTTCGTTGAGGAGAGACAGAAGGAGTGCTCTTCGCAGTCGAACAAACAGAAAGCACGCGTAGTTTCCCGTAGTTAAAATTTCACATAAATTAAGCATCTTTCGAGAATGGATTTAATTGCAGAGAATAAGTACGTTCGTCTGTGCGAAGCGTCAGGTATCGTATTGTAAATGTGAGCGAGCATTGTATAGGTATGATTCGAATGGCGTATGCTGTGAAAATGTGGGAAGTATTGCGAGCAGATTTTCATGGAAAGTTGTTCATTGTAAATGTAGGCAGTGATTGCGATAAGAAAATGAGTTTTCTGTCTATGATTTTGCCTATTTGGTCGTTAACTTTTAATTAAGTTTGTATATTTTCACGTAAGGCACCTTGCTAACAATTGAACTTTTGAAAGTTTCCTTTTTAATTGGATAATTAATTGTGATTTGATTGAGTAGGAAATCAGGCAGAGTTGGACATTTGAAGTTTCAAAATGTGTGTATATTTTATAGTCTATAGGTAAAAAAAATCCGTAATCGCATTTATTTTCGTAAAATTCACCAGAATCTTTGAAATTGTAAAAAATGTAATCCTTTGAAAACAAAAGTTAGCTAACATTTTTCTGATATAAATATTAGGAAATGTCGTAAAAATAAAATCGCAAAATCCTAAGGGATTCTTTTATCTATAAATTAAATGAGTTTTATAGTTCATTTAATTTAAATTTTCTGGTTCATATTTCATCTTTTTATTTTGGCTTTTGACAATTATTTTGGCTAGATAAATGATAATTGATTTTAATCGATTGCAACCAGTCAAATGATTATCCAGCATTTAAATACGTAACTATTACTAAAATAAAAGTTGTGCATTGTAAAAATCCATCTTTCGATAATGATTGTGATAAGAAAATGAGTTTTACAAATTTTATAATTGACTAATTAATCTAAGGTTTTTAATATACAATTCAAATAATTTATACTTTAGAAAGTTTTATTTTTAATTGGATAACTCTATAAAACAATCAAACAATACTCAATTAATTGATGTGATGGGTATTTAAATATATTAACCAGACAAAAAATCACAGATCCATAAATAACTAAAACCACTTACGACAAAAATATTTGAGGTATTTTTAGTAATAATTCTAATTTCAAGATACTCGTAACTATGAGTATTTTCATTGTCATTTTCTAAAAGAATTTGATTGAAATTGCAAAATAATCTAATCTTTATGATTGGCTCTAACTAAAATTTTTCGAATATAAAATTATATTTTTTAGTAACAAAATTCGAAAATTGTAAAGGATTCCTTTATCTATAAATTAAATTAAATCAATTAATGTTACTTTCTTCATATTTCATCTTTATTTTTTGTTTTTAATTATGTCTTTGTCTAGAAAAAGTAATAATGAATTTTAATTGATTACAATAAATTAATTTATTATACAGTATTTGCACACAAAACTATTACTAAAATAAATCGTGTTCATTGCAAAAATTTATCATTTCATGTTTGCTTTTACGAATTTGATAATTAATTTTTAATTAAGTTATTATTTCATGTAAAATACAATGTCAATAATTAACATTTTTAAAGGTTTCCTCTTTAACTCTATGCTCCAATCAAAAATATTTTTTAATATCCCAAATTTGCAACAGCGTTGATGAAGATATCATCAGCTCTTCTATTAGTAATTCAGAAAATATACAATGCAATTAGGAAATTACTAGTTTAGAGAAGGAAATCTAATTTAGATTTGTTAACCGTAATTCAGTTTGCAACAATTCTAATTCAGATTTGGTAAATATAATTGAAAAAGCATAAGTTTAATTCAGAAACGATAAATGTATTTCAGATTAGTCAAACATAATCAACATCAAATGAAATTCAGAAAGATTAAAATGAATACCAGATTCCTTTTTAAATAATGATAGGTAAATTACACGTAGATAACATCAGAATATTGACATTACATTTCTGAATAGAAGTTTTCTGTAACATTCTGAAGTTATATTTCCTGAATTAGAATTCACATATTTGTTACTTTCTCAATTTCATTTAAAAATCTGAATTCCATTTCTTCTTGACGGTTTCTAAATTGCAACTGAAACAAGTTTACATCTTATAGTTTTTACTAATCAGGTTATTAATTGATTAAAAAAATCATTATGACTTACATTTAATTATTAAAATAAGTAATTATAATATCGGTATATTTTTATATACATGAATTTCATCACATACTATATGATTTTTAGTAAACATGCTAATTAAAATTTCAAAATTCCATGGTAATCACAAATAAGTATCCCTGCTAATTTTTCAAAAAAAAAAAAAATTAAAATGAAAGTGGATGATGTTGAAGAGGTGAAAAAGTTGGAAAATTGGCATGGTAACAAACTAATATTCTATATAAATTGATCATCTAAATCGAACTTGTTCAAAAACAAATTTCAGGGTTCATATTTTAGCCTCTGATTATGATAATGCCCAGAATTTTTTGTAATTATCGATTTCAATAGATTATAACGAATCAAATGATTTTACAAGTACTTTCACACGGAACTATTATAAGACTAAAGTATATGATAAGATAACACAAAAAAAACAAGAATTACGTATTAGTATCTAAATTTGCTTTAAATACAGCGTGCAATTCAAACATTTCAAACATAATAATGATGTTACTTCAAACGTTCGTAACCCTCGCATTTTTATGCGCAGCATCCAATGGTAAGAATGTTTCCACATTCTCAAATTGATTATTAAAATATACTTAAAAACGGCTTTAGCCTTCCCGGGTAGAATTGTCGATGGTACTGCCACCGACATCACAGAAGTCCCATACACCGTCTCATTGCAACGGGTTGCATCCGGCAAGCACTTTTGTGGCGGTTCCATACTGAGCAAAAAGTGGATCCTTACAGCCGCCCATTGTGTCGTCAAAGTCGCCTCGCCGAAAGATATCCGAGTATCAGTGGGGTTGACATTGCAGAGCGAAGGTGGCGTCGTACACGCCGTGAAGACGATCATTAGCGATCCTCGTTACGGTAGCGTTCATGAGAACAGTTTCGATATTGCCGTGTTGGAGTTGGTCGACGAAATCAAGTTTAATGACAAGGCTAAGCCGGTATTGTTGCCGAAGGACGATCAACCACTGCCCGTGGGGAAGGTGTGCACCGTGCAGGGTTGGGGACGTGTGTCCGAAGATGGGCCATTATCCGACGAGTTGCTCTCCATTGATTTGCCCATCTTGAAGCCGGATTATTGCGCGCAAAGATACAAGTATCCTTTGGAGTACTTCTCCGGTGAAAAGGCGCCGATGATTTGTGCTGGATGGAATGGCAGCAAGCCGGACACTTGTAATGGGGATTCGGGAGGTGCTCTTGTCTGCGATGACATCCAGTATGGGATTGTGTCGTTTGGGAAGGGTTGCGCGCATCCTTTGTATCCGAAGGTCTTCACGCATGTTTATAACTTGCGGAAATTTATTCATGACAATACTGATGTGTGATAATATTGTTTCTTCAATCAAATCGTTGCTTTGAGGAAAATATAAATTATCCATGATCCTGTATATTATTACAGGATTATTACTTGCAATTAGTTTGGAAAACCCTATATCTTTGTGATTTTGAAAATTAGTCTTAACTAATGAAATTAAGTAATATTAGTTTAATATAAACCTTACATAGAATTTTGATTTCCTAATTCTGAAAAAAATAAAAAATATATTTTGAATATTCAAAAAATTCCAACTAATTTTAAAAACGTTTAACAACAATAACAAGAAGAGGCATATTCGTATTTATTTAACGACCACATTGACCAGATTAATATTACTAACAACAAGATATCTAATTATTTAAGAATCATCTGAGAAGTTTCCTAATTGGCCTTGAGAATAATTTCCCAAATCGTTACACGTAGTTTGAATTCCTTTTTATGTTATATTCAAATAGATCATCAATAAGTAGTAAAAAGTTATCTTATTTTCGTATGTCTAATACTTTTCGAGATATTCGACTTGGAAGTTTCGTTTGATTTTGGTAATAATACATTCGAACATTCTCAACTTTTAATATCAGAAAACAATCAATTTATTTGATTCGGTTGATCATTGCTAAAATGTCTTTTAAATAATTTTGAAGAAATGCGCAAAGATAATTTTAGACAATACTTCTTTATAATTATTTGTCAAACACATTTCAATAATCTAATATATACATTTTTATTTGTTTTAGGTTCGAAAATTGAGGTGTAGCCGAACGCTTTTTTTAGTAGAGGGAACTTTATTCTTAAGGTAAGTGCCAAATTTTTCTTCTTGCCCTTCAATCTTGCATAAACTTTATGGGAATAATTCTGACGATTCTAATCTATATACTCATTCATTTTGCTCATATCTTTACCCGAAAACATAATGAGGTTTACCAATCAAAACTAGCGTAAGCTTTTGCGAAAATTACTTTTATTCAATAATGCAACAACACACAAATTCTACCAAAACAACGATTTATTTATTACTAACTGCTCGAAGAATTTCGGGCTGCTGAAACTTGTGCAATATCGCCATTATTCATAATCAGAAAGCAAAAAATATCTCGAATCAACAGATAATAAACTTAAGATTACTAATTGTAAGATATTTAATTATTTAAGAATCAGCCAAAAAGTTTCCCAATTTATCTTGGCAGCAATCTCCCTGATTTTAATATCAAATATCATAAAAGAATCGACTTATTTGATTCGAATGATATCATTGTCAAAATGTCTCTTAAATAATAGATAATCACTTCTGAAATCGATTGAAGGCATTACTCTGGTTAAAAATGTAAGCGAATTTGTGTCATACTCTTACTTCTTTTAAATGATACAATTACAAATCACTACAAAATAATATATTTGAGACATCTATTAATAAATCAAGATAGTAAACAACAAGTAATTTATCTGAGGATTATATCACAAGCACTCATGTTTTGGATACCTGTGTTTAAGTACATTATAAATCAACTATCAGAATTATTTAAACATAAAGTTGGCAAATACATACAATTTAGATAACAGGTTTGTTCGTTATCGCTGCTCAAATTGAAGTTTAATCAATAGTCGACATTCGAGTTCAGCTTATTATTAGTGCCAATTTGTATTAAGGATCATCCTTTTCATTTTTTGATATCCTATTTGAGCTTCTTATAGTTCTACATCCATAGACGTGATTTACATATTTCTTATGACTTCCTTAAGAATTCTTGATATACTGAAGTTCAAATTCTTATCTTGACGTCATACAATTCGTCCCTTTTTTGATGTAAATATCCTGCAATTTTCCATGTAACCAAGTTCAGTATAGTGCACTATTGATAACAAACCAAAACTGGTAACAGCTTGTTAAATAAATGGTTTCAGTGCAAAAACTCCAAAAGTGCTGAAATAGTGGCAGTAACGAAAAATTCCAAAGGATTAGATATTTTGTAGACTTCTTTACTTCTTGACTTATGTATGTATAAAGTTTTTAATTAATGCTTATTTACAATCAAGTGCACTTTTTCATGCTTTGTAGATATAATATTTATTGTATATCTTGTTTTCAATGTAGCCAGATCAATATTACGAAACCAATTGCAAATTTAAAAATGCAATAAGGAAAATTAGGTTATTTTTAGGAAATAATTAAAATCATCAATTCAAATATAAATGTATATGACCAGAAAATAACATCAATATATTCATAAAATATTTATTATGTTGAATTTATTTATTTGCAACATAATTATTATTTCATTTCAATATCAAATGTAATTAATTAAAAATATAATTCCAATTAAAACGACTGATATTAACAAAGAATATGTAATTATTTTTTGAATGAAATTTAATATGTGATACTGAATTGTTGTGGATTGCTAAGCTTTAACATTTAATTAAATTTTTCTTTTACACTAAGCAAAGGGTTGGAAATGTGGTATATAATTTCAAATCGCGTTTTATTTCTCCGACAGTCTATTAATAATTAAATTAAGGAAATCCCAGAAACTTATGTTCTAAAAATAAACAAACTACATTTAATGTTATTATAGATGTTATATAATTTGTTTGTTTATTCGTTTATCTTCATTTCCGGTAATTTATTCCGTAAGAACTAAAATAGAAATTTCTAGAAATTTTACTACAAGTTGTGAGAAATTTAGGGCATTTCATAAACTCTAGATATGCTTTCTTAAAATCATTACTTTATTTATGTTGATAAATTTATATCATGTTGTATATTTAAAAATATCATAACAATGAATATATTATTCCATAATAATATGAAATATATAATAAATTAACGACAATTCAGCAATAACATAAATAGTAAGCACATTCATTAATTTCCACACAGAATAACAAATACATAAATCTCCATCGTAGATTATTTGAAAATGATTATCAATGTCATTTAAAAAGCGTATTTGGTTAGTGCACTTTTCTCATCAAATGCCATAGCAAATTACACAAATTTCCGCAGCAAACAACAATGTAAACGTTACTATTCCCTGAAAATTGAGTTCACTTCCTTGCATTTTAGCATAATAAGCGTCATTGTTTGATGTATATAGATATAGCTACATATAACACAGTCATAAATCAGGAACTTGCTAATAATAAAGGCGCAATATTGTTGCCTTGCTTGCTTATCTTCGACATGAAGACATGGAAAATGTCGAACTTATCAATGCTCTTATACATCGTAAATATATTCTGTTAATATATGTTTATAGTTAATGAGTATATTTTACTATATAGATTTGACTAGATAAGACTTAGCTTTTACATTAAATTTGTATTTCTTCCTGGTGTCAGTCGTTCAGTGAAAATCTCAACGAGGAAACAAACAAAATAAGACATTCAAAAGCCTTGCTTTTCACTTTCCTCTCGAAAATACATTGTATTCAAAATAAATTATTTGATAGCTCAATATTTGTTAAATTTTCTCATCATTTTTGAGTATTCAATAGTTTCTCTATCTACATGCACATATATTTTTCACAAATTTAGTTTACTCCTATATTTTATAAGTAAGTCAAAGTGTAAATTTGTTGTGATATCAGTCAGTCAATTCAATTAAGTATAGAAAACTATTGAGGAGACAAATGAAGACAGTTAATCTGTGGCGTTCGTAATTAAAATCACATTAAGAACTAATTATATAAGGCAACATCACAAAAATATACTGTACTTTGTTTTCTCTTTTTGTTTCCTTCAGGTCAGGTATTTTTGAACATACTTCTTGTGAGTTTTAGTTGCGTCTGTCATTAATGAATCTCCAAATGAATGCTTCGCCATAGATAACTCAGAGTTTTGATAGATCGAAAATTCATTTGCATGCCCAGTGTAGGTTAGTAATTGATATTCAGTGGTCCTCGCAGTTCGGAAGTAATTGAACATTCTCGAACGGTTTGTTGGTTTGGGTCAATGAGTAGTAGTTCAGTTGGCATCTTTCTGCTTGCTCTCCTTTTGCGGCCGAAACTCGGAGAGTGTGAGCCACTGGGCTGTCGCCGTTTTGCTGTGCAGCATCTCGTGGAAGAACTCCTTCTCTCCTTGACGACAATCTGTCGTTCGACCGACTTTGCATCTTCCGAGTACTTCACTGGCGCCCAGCAGACTATCGTGCAACACGTAGAATTCAAGGCAGGATTTCTTCAGCGTCTCCTTGTCGATATCGAACGTGAGGGCCTCGTTGATCACTGGTGATACGGTGTTTCGATGCACGCCAGTTTTCTTCTTCTTGACACGTTTGCCTCCAATTACAAGACAAACTTTGACGTACGGATCTATAAATTGAACGTTTATTAAATATTGTCGTTGCTTGAATATAGTTGATTAAAGATAAATTATGAGTAGTTACCGGAACTATTTCGGGTGTCATCTACAACCCGAAGGTTTCTCGCTTTGATCACCACAACGGTGAGTCGTTCTGCGGATGGAAGATACGCCAAAGAGACCATGAGTTCCCCCAGGTCCACTTTAGGGTCTTGATTGATCAGTGGGCCGATTGTACGCCAGATATCGACTTTTTCATTTAGATCGATGTGGGCTAGATTGATCTGGGCTGCTCCAATGCTGTGATGACGGCTGTACGCGTCGAAATTGTAAATGAGTACTTCAAGAGTGTTGCGACATAAGGCAATTGCACGTACTTCAAAAACGAAATCTTCATCGAAAACTGAAACAGAAATATCAGTATTTTATTGTATGAAGAATGAATTTCTTCAATCTACACTTGCAGACTCTTTGTTAAAAAGTTTCTATTCAGATGTATAGACAAAATGGGTATGGATAAACCAAAAAGTTGGTTGATCCGTCAAGACATTATCAACAACAAAGTTCTAGCTGATTACATCTTTTATCCTAGTTTATCCTGTTTTCTCTGGACAAAACCGAGAACCTCAATAAGAAGATAAAAAACTAACTTTACATATTTCAAGGATATTTTTCGTTCAATCATTGTCTTATTGGTAGATTACTTCTTAAACTTTTCATCTATGTTTGGATGTTAAAACATGTTTTGTATCAAATAATCAATCATTTATTGTGCTAGAATAGAAGAGTACTTTTCCAGAAAGATATTAATTTCGGAAATTCCTTAGTGTTTAAATGTCAAATATGCATTGCAACAAAACTTCAATCATTCAAAATTCAATTCTTCCAAATGAGATAGAATAAAAGAGGACTTTTCTACACGAAATTAACATCAAATCGTGAAAGAATTGTATAATGAAAACAATTACACGTATTTCAAAGACGAAATCTTAATCGAAAAATAAAACAGAAATATCAATACTTTATTGATAGGTGAATGTCCTAGAATTATCTGCATTTGTAGGAACATTGTGAAATAGATTTTCTATGCAGATGTAAAGGGCAAACTGAACGGAGATTAGCCAAAAGTTCGTTTGATCCTCCAAGCCATTGTTAACAACAAAGTTCTACCTGATAACATCTTTTATCCTGCTTTTCTGTGACCAAAACCGAGATCCTTGACAAGACACACAAACTAACTTTAAATCTTTATCCAAGCCTAGTTAAATCAGGGTTTTATTGCTATGTTACCTCGTAAACCCTTCTACATTGAAATATTAATTTCGAAATTGCCTTTTGAATGTGTAGGCCTGTGACATTAAATATTCAACTCTTCAACTGAGATTGACTGGAAGACTACTTCTCTAGAAGGTATTAAAACAAGTCGTGAAAGAATGATAAACTGTAAACAACAACAATTTCCTAAGAAAATTTGTCAAAATCCATAGGATTATTCGCATCTTATTAACCCTCTTTGAGTCTATGACTACAACATTGAACCATGAAAATACTAGTATCATTTATACCACCTCAACAGAATTAATAAACCCTTATGAGAATTATTCTATCAGTATTTCAACTGGGATTCAAAAAATGATATTTATGAAGTTGTAGAACTATTGATTACAGATAGAAAGTATTTTTATCTAAGAGGTCTCATGATTGGTCCATTGTGCAATCTTCTGATCTGATTTAATCGTCTTTTTTTCATCTTGCTTGGAGTGTATAAACTGACCAAGAAACGAACCCAAGAAGAAAGAATGAAATTCGATCTGAATAAGTTCCCATGAAGTACCTCACTTATTGGTGCAATGTCTTTAAAAACTCAGAGAAGAAAAGACGTTGTCTTACCAGGGTTTAATGTCTTCTTGTGTATACGTGTCTGCCAGACGTTGGTCTTATTAGGCAGCAAACGAATCTTCGCGTACGGATTCACATTGACGTTGCCATGCGAGTCGTTCGTTTTCAAATCGCGTGCCTGCAAACAATTTAAAACTCATTATTTATCATCTATAGGCTGCAGAAAACGAGTTTAATTTCGCTGAATATTTTCCCAACTCTCCAAACTAATTGCGAAATTATACCAAAAATTATGCGCAAAATCGTTTACCTCAATCAGCCGCACAGTCAGAATGCCTGCAATCGGATCGTATGTCAACGACACGTGCACCGACCCGTAGACCTCTTCCGGTTCGCCCGTAGTTTCCTGCAAGTTACAATCTCACACATTACTGTGCCAACCTTCCTGCGTCTTTGGAATCGATTACATTATGGTACAGAGAGGTATCAATCTTGGTATGGTCCAACTTGGCTTGCATCGTCGCGATGCGCGGTTTCGCCGGGCTGCTGTTCGTCAGCACGATCTGGTTATCGTTGCGCGCCATCGGCATGCTTCCCACCGGAAACGTGAGCTGATAGCTGCTGCAAGACGTCGGGCTGGTTGGCATCGAGTTACCCACACCTGTAACATCCACAACCATGAATATTTCGAGTTTGTAGAAGAGATCAGATTTGAACGAACCCCAACTTGTCGTATCTTCGCTGATCTGCGACGTTTGCGGCTGCTGGGCCCATTGCTGACCAGCATCGTTCGTGGTGGTGCACTCGAAGAGCGATTTGATATCAGCTGAATTGTCCTGGATCTCGACGAAGGTCTCCTGGCTGAGCCGCAGTTCCTTGGAGTCGGCCGCTTCCAGAAGGTTCTTCTCGAACCAGTTGAGACGGTATTTGCGGGTGCACACCATGTAGACGAGCAGCAGGATGAGGATGACGCAGGTGAACGAGAGGACCGCACATAATGCGACCAAATTTCGCGTCGTATCTGTGAGATCGACACCCGTCATCTTCTTCTATGAGGTATCGATTTCGTTCACCGATTCATTCCGTCTGCAAATAACATGAGTTCATCAGAATGAAAATGAAAGTATAACAAGAAAAATCCAAGTGAGTTGTGGCTCTGCGTATGTACACAAAATGGCGGGTGGGAAATTGAGTTTTGAAAATTGAATTTTGTTTGCTTTCCCCCCGAGGCAGCAGCAGCATTGTACTCGCACAAAAAAAATGGTGAATTTTTCGCCATATGTTACATTGGTAGTTGGCACCAGCAAAAAATTAATTCCGTTGCCAACGCCATGAACGGTGATGAATAAACATCAGAGCGATAACAATTAAGGTAAAGGACATGAAATGTAAACATTTTCCGTCAAGTGGTAGTAATTGCGATCGATACGACAAAGCGGCAAACTGCGAGCATTCGCTCATTAAAACAAAATCACGCAAGTGCGCGCCAACCGCCCCCGCAATTGCAACCTACAATATTCAACAATATGTGTCAATAAACAGCGCAATAAACGCGCACCGACGCGCACGCAAAAGGCACACGCTACGCGTTCAAGAAAGGCGTCCAATATGATGACTTGTTGCGTTCGCACCGTATTTAATTAACCCCTCTAGTAAGACCGACCAACACACCGACCCAAAATACGAAATCGATATCATAACTATATTCATAACAACCCCATGTTTCTACCAGTTGTACGTATGCATAGCCTACCTTAAAAATGCGTGCTGGTCGTTGATCGCAGCTGAAATTGGAGCCCATTCGGCATGGCCCCAAGGTTCGGCACGTCGAGATGTTGCCTTATGTTGTTGTTGAATTATTGGGGGCAGACTGATGATGTTGGCGGCCGCAACAGGCAGCGTGTTGTGAATCGGGCGGCAGATCAGCGCGGACTGCGACCGAACGGCCGGCTGGAAGCGGCTTCAAGCGAGAACGGGATAGAATGGGGATAGAATGGGGACGCTCTGGGGGCTGCGATGCACGTCGAGGATTTGCGCGCGCCCCCTTATCGCAGTCTTGTCCTTGCGGTGTTAAACTATGTCAACTTAACAGCCACACCATAAGGGCACCATCGATGGTCGTGCGAGGAGCCGCGCAATTTTTCACTGGGAGGAAGAAAAAGTGCAAGTTGCGCGGCGATCAACAGCCTTGCATGATGGGAATTTATGAAGACGTTGATTGTAAAATCAATGTTTTATGTGCGTGCCTCGACCGGCGCTTTCGGCAAAAAATTGTTTACTGTGGCTTTCATAACTGAATTACCAACGTGGGTTTTTGCTTTTATTTTCGGTTTGGACACGAAAGGCAGGCGTTTAATGTGTTTTGATTAACTTCCCATCAAATCACATTAGACTGTTGTTCATTTGGTTGACCACTTTTGAGGGTGAAACGGAAAATCAGGATTTACATTCAGATTGCATTAAACGCCATCCATATTCTATGATTAATTGTTTCGGTTTGATGGATATAGTTGACAATATTCAGGCTCAGAGTATGTAATTATTACTAATTTTTTGTTGACTTTGCCCTTATACAAATTATAAACTTCAGAAGCTTAACCTAATAGGAAGGACTTTAATATGCCTTAGAATATGTGTCCAATGAGGGACCTACTTTTTTCTAAATGTGGGAGAATTGAATACAATTTATTTTAAAAGTAGAGAAATGATTGACAACACCCAAAATAAAGTGCCCTAGTTGCCAAAGTTTCAAATTTTTAACGTTTGACAGTTGGCTGTATCAGTTCAAACCATGGAGGGAGTAATAACATTACTCCCTTCATAGATCAAATGAGATTCTGATGATTTACTTGTCACATTTGATGTGTCAAAAATGGTTGAAAAATTTTCGGATTTTGTGACTTTTTGGACCATTGAACCATCTTTTCTTCGGTAAGATTAAACTACTATATCACATGTGTGCGAAATACCATTGCATATTCATGAAATTTGTGTTTCACTCGTTAATAACTTGACATTTCTAGAATTTATAATCAACTTATTACTCCTTCCAAATCGTGTTTTTAAGGCAATTTAATAAATATTTGAGCACAATATGAATAATAGGCACCACACCATTATATTTTGTATTTCACTAAAGAAATTGTGTTTGGAAACGGTTATTTTGGATTAGAACATAGGTTTCAGATTGGTAATTTTGAAAAAATCATCTTTTGGAAATTTAGGTATTTTTATAAGGCGGTATAAAAAAGTTGATGTTTCCTAGAGAAACACCAAGTGCTGATTTATTTAATAGCTAGTGTAATGCGTAACTTTATTTAAAATATGATTTTATAAGCTAAACATTATCAAAATATTTCCAAAATCTCGTGTCCACAATAATAGAATTATTTACTCAAATAATTAACAAACTAACATTTCATTAATGTGTTAGAATAAACATGAATCAAACTGTTTAATACATACTATGTGAATCTCTAACAATGTTAACATTAATTTGAGTTTAATTACAATTATTGAATTGTAAAGTGAATATTCAAAGTTTATACAAAAATATGTATAGACCTGTGTGCATATTTTTAACAATTTACCACTGGTATATTTTCGGCATTGGTCCTTATTTTAGTTTGGTTATTAGTAATTTGTCGTTTTATCTGTTTGTACATGAATTAACAACTTCAATAGAATAGTGATCGTCATATTTACAAATCATTTAGAATTAAGTTACGCTTTGAATTAATATTACAATTTAAGCATTTTGCATATAAATTAACCCATTGAGTTTAACTATCCATTAGTGCTGATTGCATTCGATATGTTTGCCAAAAAAAATCAACCAAACATAAAATTAACAATGATAAATACCTGAAGAATACAAAGCTCAAATTAGAATTATTTTATACATGAATCAAACAAACATCCATAGATATGTATTCAATTATGCAATTTGTGCAGAAATTTTATCTTTCACACTCTATCAAAGAGGAAAGAATTCCCAGCAAGTGTTGTGATGCAACATTAAATACCAAAGCACATAATTTTGTATATATATGTAGTTAAATACACCAATCAAATGCAGGCAATTTTTTGAAGATTTAGTTGCCTAATTAGTAGGTGAAGTGATTGTTGTGGTTTGCTTATTGATGGCTCTGTCACCCTGTGCCAATTCTCCATTTTGCACTGCCTTTAACTTCAGGAAGGCATCATAGCCATAGGCTACCATTGCACAAAAACCAAAGAACTGAAAAAACAATTGTGAACATATTAAATTGTTGAGGGGAGTCAATTATTGAAGGAATACATACAGCAGCAACAGCATATGCTTCCACTGCGTAAGTGGCTGCCAGGCATGCAGCAATCAAATAGAACAGCGTCCACACTGCACAAAATATCAGCTCAATCTTGAGCCATGGAATCTTGAAGAACTTTTCAATGACATGAAATAGGTAGAATGCCAGGAGGATTCCAGTGAACCAAAATGCAGTCATTGCAACAAAATTGAACCATGAACCTCTGGATGAGTATGAATGAACACCACTTGCTTCAATGCAAATAAAACCAAGTAGGTTTAACACCTGCAAATTATACATGAATACCAGTTATTCTTAATATCTCATGTATGATTGATTAGTACTTACAATCTGGGCCATTTTTAATATGCCAGGAATGGTTTTTATGTATGCTGGATCATACCGAAGATTAGTTTGTACTGTGGTACTCGTTGTTACTGTTGTTGTGGTTGTATGTTGACTTGGAAAACCTGCATCAGCCATTTTTCTAAAAAGATGCATTAATAGTAAATAATACATTACTCATTCATTGTACGATACATCGCGATGAGCTCATCATAAACGTCTTAAAATAGACTCAACATTTAGGACAAACCTAATATTTGTACCTACACAACATTTGATATGTAGATAATGTACACCAATTTAAAAGAATGGCTTTCAAAATCGATTTCTTTAAATATTTCGGGTTCTCACTTACCAGTAATCAATAGTGTAATGAGAAATACGACTTGATTGTACTTATTTGTTGACTAGGCTACCGCTACTTATGTTGACTATGCACTAAATAGGCTAAATAGGTAAATGGCGTTTTTGCAGGATCGAATGGTAGGAGGCGTGCCTCGCATTTTGTTTACTGCTGTTGTAGACGTTTAGTGAGCTGCTTTCCTTAGCACCAGTTGGCACGGTTGGCACTTATCTGTAGTCAGCTGCAAATGTACTCAAATTCAGTGTCTTTCGCTATTTATCTCTATAATTTCAATAGTAATGAAGTTCTTATTCACTTTCCATAGTTTAATACCCATTGTTATGCATGCATAAACCATTATCAAACGGTTTGATGTAAGGTAGGGTCTGATAAATATAATAGCTGCTTTCGATTTGGCACTCTGAAGCGCTTCGGAAGCGCTTCGGAAGCACTTCAGCAGCAGTTGTAGCGTTCGATTTACCTGAAGCAGTTCGAAAGCAGTACACTCGAACTGCTTTCGAACCTACCCCCCTTTCCCCTAACTGCTTCAACCAGAAAATCGAAGCAGTTTGCTTTCGTGAGAAGCAGATGCGCTGTGATGAATGCGCATTAAACTCCACTGGAAAGATATGGCCATGCGAATGTTTCAGCCGGTTGACCACCACTACATTAGGGCTTTTCGATTTGCCACATTTAGCAGCTCTGTAGCGCTTCGGTAGCGCTACAGAAGCAGTTGCAGCAGTTCGATTTGTCTGTAGCAGTTCCAGTGAAGTGCTTTCGAACTGCACCGAAACCAACCCCCCTTTCCCCTATCTGCCTCTACCTGAAATTTGTAGCAGTTCGCTGCGCTCTGTAGCAGATGCGCAGTAGAATGCGTAGTTACGTTGAATGCGTCGTTGCGCCGGCTTAACTGCTACAGAGTATCTGACTGGTACTAAAGTGCGTTCGATTTNTCTGTGCGTTCGATTTGCACATTTTTGAAGCAGTTTGGAAGCACTTCCGAAGCGCTTCAGGTAAAAGCAGTTGAGAAGCAGTTACTGCCAAATCGAAAGCGGCTAATATGTGAAGGTAGAATATGAACAATTGTAATCTGTATATGGTTGCAATGGGCGAACAAGTATTTATTAATTTTTCTTGTTTCAGCCAGTGTTGTTAGGGTACTAACTACAAGTTGGAAGAACTGCTGGGAATTTTACTACAAGTTATTTATTTGGTAGTTATTAGGGCTTTTCGATTTGCCACATTTAGCAGCTCTGTAGCGCTTCGGTAGCGCTACAGAAGCAGTTGCAGCAAATAACGCTGTTCGATTTGTCTGTAGCAGTTCCAGTGAAGTGCTTTCGAACTGCACCGAAACCAACCCCCCTTGCCCCTATCTGCCTCTACCTGAAATTTGTAGCAGTTCGCAGCGTTCTGTAGCAGATGCGCTGTAGAATGCGTAGTTACGTTGAATGCGTCGTTGCGCCGGCTTAACTGCTACAGAGTATCTGACTGGTACTAAAGTGCGTTCGATTTGCAAATTTTTGTAGCAGTTTGGAAGCAGCTGGTAGCAGCTACAAACTGCTTCTGGCAGTAGCAGCTACGGAGCACTTATTTGCAAATCGAAAAGCCCTTTTGTCGATCGACAATGTCGAACAAGTCTGGACGTGTCGCTAGACATTGTTGAGCGCTGTCGAGTCGAGTCGAACGCAACCCGAATCAGGTCGGTCCGGATCAAAGACAGTCGAGTCG
>JARJDZ010004084.1:0-24398 GCA_030264555.1 Aleochara sp. GC000083 | reverse complement strand
ATGTGCCCCATTCAAATCTAATTAATAACTCATAATATTTCACTCAGGCGCTCTTGTTCCAAGTGTCTGATCTGTTTGGATTTCTTTTTGATGGTATTACGCGCCCCCCGCAATCGCTCTTCAGATGAGGGATGGAACTCAGTCGCGGTGGTCGACAGTCCCGCACTCAATCTGCATTAGACGAGGACACTTGTAACTATCAAGTAATTAGCATAAAATTGGTGTAATCGGGCGGAATTATTCATGAGTTTAATTGTTTTCAGACAAGTTCAGGGATTAATTTTTTTGATGTACCAACTTTTTGTTGATATGTGATATATAATTTAATTTTTTGTTTTGAATTTTTAGAATTTATGATCAAATTTCTTTGATGGTAATATAAAAAAAAAATGTTTGAAAATTTTGAAGTTTCAAGTTTGTCCATAAAAAGAGTTAAATCATCAATTTTATCGTAAGGCTAATTTTTAAGGATTTTTAATACATATTTCTAACAGGCCCATAATATTTTTGAAAAATAATTAATTCTCTTTAAAACAGTCACATAAATTATTTAAAATAACAAATTTGTTCAAAGATTATGAAGCATATTCTAATGAAAATGTTTAGAAACTGTTTTATTGCCAAATTTTACAAGTTTATGGTAAGGATATCGATTTTTTTAAATAATATTTATAAAATTAACTCATTTTCTTCAAATTACAATTTAAATAATTTAAATTTTTTTAATTTTTCAAAAGTTATCAACCACAATAAAAATAATTTTTATTTGATAATGGAATTAAAATTTGTTTGTGATTATTTTCATGCCATTTTTAAGAAGTTTTTAGATAAATATATCTAATTATTAGATAACATTTAAAAAGATAAACTCATTTTCTTCAAATTGCTGTTCAAATAATATGAAAGACGAAATTTGTTCGAAATTTACAGGTTAAAATAACAAAATTTGTTTGTGTAATTGAGAGTTTTATTGAAATTTTTTAAAGTTTGTTTTAATGCTAAATTTGATAAGTTTCTAGTAAGAATCACTAATTTTTGATAAAATCTAGAAATACCAACTTATTTCCTTCAAAATACTTCTTAAACCGTTTGAAATAATTAATTTTCCAAAGAGTTGTGAAAGAAAATAACAAAAGTTGCAAAAAATATCTGAGTCTGATTGAAAATTATTTGATGTCGTTTTAATGTCAAATTTAATGTGTTTCTGGGCTAGGATATCCCATTAATTTATAATATTTGCAAAGAGAAACTCATTTTCTTCAGAATGCATCAGAGGTAATTTTAATTAACACATTTTTCCGAAAATTATGAGCCCAATAACAAAAATTGTTTGGGTACTTGAAAGTTCAAATGGAATTAATTTGATCTTGTTTTAATGATAAATTTAATGAGTTTTTGGCCTAAAATATTCTATTAACTGATAAAATTTAGAAAAATGAACTCATTTTCTTCAGAAATCATGATAGAAAATTTAAAAACAGTTTTTATTTTAAAAGTTATTTGTCAAAAGAACCAATTTTATATATTTTCTTCAGAGTTCAATTGAAATTTGTTCAGGGTGGTTTTAATGCTAATTTTGATGAGTTCTAAATTAGGAAAGTTAATTAATTGAACATATTTAGAAAGGAGAACTCATTCTCTACAAAATTTACCATGAAGAATTAAAATTAACACACTTTTTCCAAAAGTTATGGTACAAATTGACAAATATTTTTTGGCTACTTGAAAGTTTGTATTATATCATTTCTTGGGATTGATTTATCACATAATTTTTTGGGTTTCTGATTAAAGCTATCTAATTAATTGATAACATTTCAAAATAGTAACTTATTTTCTTTAGAATGCAGCATACATAATTTAAATTCACACATTTTTCCAAAAATTATAGGCCAAAATAACAAAAGTTATTTGTATAATTAAAAGTTGATTGAAATTAATTTGGTGTTGTTTTATTGCTAAATTTAATGAATTTCTGGATTGTAATATCTAAATATTTAATAAGATTGTCTAAGAAAAACTAATTTTCTTTAAAATGCACAGTAGATTATTAAAATTAACATGTTTTTTCAAAAGTTATGCATGAAAATAAGAAAATTGTTTAAGAACTTTAAAGTTTTTGGGGTTAATTGATCATCAATTTTAGAGTTTTTAATTAAGTATATGTAATTAATGGATATAATTTAAAAAGGGTAATTTGTTTTCTTCTAAATTTAGATATATTTTCAAAAATTATGTTTTAAAATAACAAAAGTTTTCGAGTACTTGAGAAATAGATTGAAATTATCGTGGAGTTGATTTACTTGCAATTTTAAGGAATTTCTGACTAAGAAAATGAAATTAATTGATAATATTTGGTAAAGATAACTGATTTTCCTTCAAATTAATGCATGAATAATTGAAAATAACAATTTGTTTCAAAAGTTATTACATAAAGTAACCAAACTTTTTTGTCTAATTGATAGTTTAATTAAAATTTTCTAGAAAAGATAAAAGATCTATAACATTCGAAATGATTTCTGGATACATTGAATACAGCAATTGTACGAAACGTTTTGTAAATTTAAGTCATTGTTAAGTCTATGAAAGGAAGTCAAATCATCGATTCGAAAGCCCATTCAAAAAACACAATGTACAAAAAAACAAATCCATCTACATTTCAAAAAAAACCCAAAACGTTCGGGGTTTCTGATCCTTCATTATCAGGATCACAAAATCTCTAGAAAAAATGCATTTCTTTGAAAAATCTTACTCTTACGACAACTAACCTTGCGATCACATGGGCTTTCGAATGGCTTTCGTAGACTTGGCTTCCAACACTTGGAATCGAACTGTTCGCTCTCGCCGCAATCCCACACCTACAACAAGGACATTGGATTGATTGGACACACAGAAAACAGAGTAAAACAGAGTAAAATGCAAGAATAACATATGGGACACACACAGAAAAATCAAATCTGTGCCGACTAACGCCGGAGGAATTGTCCTTGCATGCGGTTCGAAATAATTTCCGAATCGCACGAAGCTCTTCTAAACTAATTATTCGATAATACAATAATGGGCCATATGTTAATAATCTCAACCGGTTCGTGATGACACGACATGTGAACGTGCGAGGTTCGGGGGCGGCATGTAATTCCCAATTGGAGAAAGAGGTGCTTGATGGCGGCAAATGGCGCGCCGATGTCGCATGTCATTTTCAAGTGCACCACAAGCTGGCATGACGTGAATTCATTACGCGTCGTTCTTTATTTCCGGTCGCCGTGTTTTAATTCCTCAATCACGCCATTTCTAATCGCGCATCTACAACCAGTCGCGCATCTTTTTCGCGTGCACGAGTGATTCGTGCATGTTTCATTTATCAAGTAATGAACAAACTATAGGGAACGTAATTATAAACCTGATTTTATGTCTCCTTCATTTTCCGTTTCCACTTTGCATTTGTTTGTTTGTTTTTCAAATGCAAATTTTAATTACGAGAAGTTTAGTGGTGACTTCTGTGTGAATTCAGAGGAACTAATTTCAGTGATTCTTAAATCTTCCGTAAGATGACACATCTAGTTCAAAATAATTAGTTCATTAAAATTTTTGCCAAAAAATTGCTATAAACTTTAGTTTTTAACTTAAATGTATGAATAGAGAATTTTGGAGAGTATGATGACTTTTGGAACGATATTTGAGTACAAGGAAGCAAATTAAGGAGTAATAATATAATTGGATATTGTTTATTGTTATTATTATTTGTATAAATGATGTCAATATTATTCCTGGTAGACAAATAGCACGATAGGTGGTCGTATAAACATAATTTGGATTTATCGGCCGTTGATCTAAATACTTATGACACTTTTCCGTTTTTCCAACAGCTGCTTCTGCTCCTCTTCGGTGCTCGAAGCGTTCTTATCGCGCACATTTGCATCAGCAAATATCATTTCTACCCCACATTCGAGCCGTCCGATTGGATTGCCTCATATTCGATTCTGATTCAATCATTCCCACCCCCACTCCTCGTCGCGTAATGATAATGTTAATCGTAATGTCTCAATGGTCAAATTCAGTTTCGCCATCGATTTCGTCTTCGAAACAACATTCGCCGAAATATTTCGATGGGGCTGTCTCAATAATATTAACGATGGCGAAAGTTTGTCGACCGTCAGCGACCATCGATGACAAATAACACGAATATCAATCAATGAGTGGTGCAGGTCGACCGAAAGGGTTGTTTGTCACACATCACATTTAAGTTTGGCAACTTAAATAGGAACTCCAGTGTCCGGTGCGGATTCGAGTCGGTTCGGAGGCGGCAAGAAATCGAAGAGCTGCACACTTTGGCGGTGTTCTCCATCGAATATTATGAGTAATTGAAAATCGATAGGCGGACGAGTTGTGGCCGCAAGGTGTCATTACCGGACCGTTCAAACAATATTACACGTACGCTCCTTTAATAATAACCTGCCTGCCGCCCCCGATCTCCGGCAGACGCTGGTGGTGGTGGTGGTGGTTGGTGGTGGATGTTCGGAGGCCGCGTAGACAATTTCAAGGCGTACGTAATGCTTGAGAAAGTTTACAATCATGACGTGTCATTCCAAGTTTAAAAAATTGAATTTGCAGTTTTTCCTGATATATTAATAAATATATTTTTCTGATGAGTCCTTCAGGTTACCAATTCTTGTTATTTTTGTTATTAAAACATGCTGTATCGTTTTTGGAAATGAAAATATATAATTTTTGAATAAATTGCGATTTTGATTCATTTTGGTATCGATAGATGGCATCACTCTGAAAATTATTAACAATTTAGATTTTTAAAGAAAAAATTCAACCTAAATAGTTTTAACCAATTTTGACACAACTAATTGTTCTAATAACATGATAATTTGTTGAAATTTGAATAAAATATAACTTCTTTAAATTTGAAAATTTATCAGTCAATAATTTCATTTATAATCTTTTAGACAATAAATAAAGGATTTGACATTGTAGGTAGTTTAAGAAATTGTTATAAACTTGAATTTTAACGTTGTAAATAGTTAAATTATTATGCAATCATAATTTTTATTGTTTTATATGAAAAGGAGGTGGCCTATAATAAAGACATGTTCATTTCAGCTGAGTCCCCTCCATTTTGTACCACGTGATGTGTGATCTTTGCAATAATAATCATGTGATATGTGTTCCCGGATGAACCTTGTAAATCTGTGCCAGAATCCCTGGAAAAACCTGGATGATGCTGCCAATCATTTATTTCGTAATAACAAAAAGGTAAAGACATTTTACAACTATTTTATCATTAGTTTTGTTGGGTTATTTTGTCTGTAACAGAATTCATGCAAATATAACCTAACTTATGATCCAACACTGAGATCTGTATTTACGTTTTTGTGATTGTTTACTTTTACACGTTATTTTGGATAAAGAGATTACGAAATAGTCATTGTTTTGACAATTTAGAGTATTGTTTCTATCAATTTTGTTGTCAAAATGTGTTTGTTGATATTTACGGTTCTAATGACAAATTGGGATTGAAATTTTTTATGGAAAATTTGATGTTCATTGAAAATTTGGGATATTTTTGAATATATCTACTACATTAATCAATTTTGTTTGAGGGTTTTTCTTAGAATTTTTGAGAATTTTTTAATTCCAAGTTTTCAATATTTAAAATTTTTGGGAAAATTTCAAATTTGATCAACTTGTTTATACATTTTGAATATTTAAGATCCTATTATCACAATATATTAAAAATAGTAGTTGTAAACGTTCATAAATTCAAAAAATAAAATTTGAAAAAAAATACTTCAATTGATATAATCAGCAAAAATTTCTGAAACTTCACAACCGCCATTTAAAGCCAAATACCACCCCCACTATTTTTTGATAACCCAATTATAACTCGAGTACATTTCGAGGATAAAACCATCAAATTAAAAGTTCCACTTGAAGAATTCCGTCGTCCGCTCCTCGATTCGATCCTACAACCAACATTCGTTTGATACTAACGCCCATTGATTGATGTGGCTCGTGATTGATGGGCGAGCGATCGCATTCGGAGCGTAATCGGATCGAAATTCAAACGAAAACCAATTGAGAGAAAACTTTCCAGTTTCAACTTTCGGTTTTTCCAACTTGTCTGTGCTTCCGCCTCCGCCTCCGCCACGTTTGGTTGTTTTTCCTCGGTTCAACTTTCACGAATTTCCCGTCGTTGGGTGTACATTATCGAGAAATGGAAACGTGCGGACGTCGTCCATGGATGACTATTTCCAGTTGTGGGGTTTGCCCCCAACCCATGGGTGTGTGTGTGTGTGTGTGGGAGATAGATGTAATTATTATCCGTTAACAATATATTAATAATAGGTTGATAATGCTGGAGCAGCGTGGGAAAGCGGCAAGTGCCGGCACCTGATTATACGTCAGTTAAACCTCGTCGCATGAAGCCATATACCCTGGCCGAAGGCATCCATTACTCTCTTTCTGCCATCGTGCCGTTTCTCTTGTGCTATTTCCGTGGAGGCGGCGGCAACGGGGGCGGCCGGACACTAGCAGGTTTCATGTGAAAGCGACGAGTCTTGTCGAAGAACAAAATGCAAAATGATGCAAAATGTTGTTGAGAAGTTGGGATTCCCCGATTTATGATTTTGAGCATAAGTCTGGTAACCTTGAAATTTCAAACATTTTGAAACCACATTTTCCGAGTTTCCCATTTGCTAGAGTATCCTATCATGACTTTTTGGAAAGAGTACATTATGATCTATATCATGGTAAAATTTGGTTCCAATTGGTACATTTGTTTTGGAGATATAAGTCGATAAAGTGAAGCAAGAAAATTCAAAAATTTTGAGTTTTTTGAATCTTAATCCTTTATCAAGGATAATTTTGGATTTCTAAGATTGCCATTCTTATTTTTTCGTAAAGATGAAGAAAATGCCGTTTCAATCATTCAAATTGATCCAATAGTTCCAGAGATTTGAAATTTTTTTGAACATAAAGAATTTTAAGAAGTAATTTCAGTCACTGAATGATAAACAATTTTTTCGTTTGAAGTCAATTTCTTTTGTCTTTTTGGAATAAATGGTATCATGTTGTACATTTTTGGAAAGTGCTGATTGGGATCTACAATCTAGGAAAATTTCAATCAAATCGGTCCATTAATTAGGAGGATATAGGCGTTTAAATGACTGAAAAAATAAATTTTGAAATTTGATGTATTTCTGGATTCCGATGATACAAATTTGTGTTTTTTCTTGGACCAAAGGGTAACTGACCAATTTTGTTGATTTAGTGCCATCTGATAAGCTAACTTGCAAGTTCCTATTTCTTGGGTTGTTGCAGATTGTTGTTATTAACTTGGGATTCCCCGATTTATGATTTTGAGCTTAAGTTTGGTAACCTTGAAAATTTGAACTTTTGAAGCCACATTTTCCGACTTTCCCATTTGCTAGATTATCCTATCATCACTTTCTGGAAAGAGTATATTATGATCTACATGATTCCAAAAGTTGGTCCCAATTTATAGATTTGTTTGGAAGATATAAGAAGATTAAGTGAACTAAGAAAATTCAAAAATTTTGAGTTTTTTGTATTTTAATTTTTTATTAATAATATTTTTGGATATCTAAGATAGCCATTCTAATTTTTTCACAAAGATGAAGAAAATGCCGTTTCAATCATTTAAATAGGTCCATTACTCCCAGTTTTTTCAAACTTGAAGAATTTTTAAGGAACAATTTCAGTCACTGAATAGTAAAGAATTATTTTCTTTTGAAGTCAATTTCTGTTGTGTTTTTGGAATGAAGGGTATCATGTTGTACATTTTTAGAAAGTGCTCATTGGGATCTACAATCTAGGAAATTCGAATCGGTGCATTAATTAGAAAGATATTGGCGTTTAAATGGCCGAAGAAATAAATTTTGAAATTTGATGTATTTCTGGATTTCGAAGATGCAATTTTTGTTTTTTTTTCTTGGACTAAAAGGCATAATGTTATTAATATTTGAAAAGTACCTTTTGACATCTACAACCTGGAAAACTTTGGTTCCAAATGATCCATTCATTTGGAAAATTCATAGTCTTGAAATTCAATTTATTAATTATTAAAACCCGGTGAAAGTTTCAACTTCATCAAGAAATATCCCCGTAAAAACCCAATAAATAACATTTACTAATGATACCCCCTCGAGTCTTCTAGACTGACCCAAACCCCCCCACACCCCAAAGTCCACCCAACGAGGGCGTACCACCTTGAAAGTGCTTAATTCTCGAAAAATAAATTTTATGTGTTTATCGGCCGTCTATCAATTCGTTGGCTTGCACCACCCACCATAACGATAAGTAAAGTAAAGTGAGCGGTCGTGCCGAAATTCTCCGCCCCCAATTCGGGGGGCCACCACCGGGAGGAAATTTACGTGCGCACATCTTCTGCCGCCCCCGCATTCATACTTTTCCCGCCAGCCATGTGTGCACGAAGAAGAGATGCTGGCGTGGTGTGTGCTGGGCTGCGGATGGCGGGCAGACCGCTGGGGACCAGTAAATTGTGGCCGAAGGAAGATCCACTAAAGTTGTTAAATGAATTTATAGCCACTGGACGTCGGACACCGGTCATTGCCTAAGTTATGGCGCATTTATATACTTTGCTCACGCCATCGCGATAATACAAGGCGCGTTTTATACTTGTGCAAGAGCGGCGCACATTTAGTGCTTCTTTTTGGGTCCTGTTGGCCCCCCCGGAGAAGTTGCGGCCAGGTGAAGGAAGATACATAAAAAGACCGACATGTTATTTATGGTTATTAACGGCAAACCGATAAAAATTATAGTATTCACACAACATAACATTGCTGCTTGTTGCTCTGACTTTTTGTTGCTAGACATGAAGCATGATGTGGAAATTTTTTTGGCAAAATTATAAAATTATCAAATATTTTCCTACATATAAACCTTCCCCAGAAAATTCTAAATGCATCAGAAAAAACTTAGCTAAATCCGTTGCTAAAATTGTTTCATATTTATTTATTCAGAGATGTAAAAACTAAAATTTGTTTGTATGTGCATCACTAAGAAATGAATGGACCGATTTGGCAAATTTTTTTACTGATGCCTTCAGAATATATTGGAAAACGTTTATATGTGAGAAAATATTTGAAAAACTAAAGCAACTGAAAGAAAATTGTAAGGATCAGGGAAAATTTGGAAGTTGATTTCTTAGAATATCTGTTCACAAAATAAAAGTCATTTTTCAAACATTTTTAATGAAGTTTTCAACTATTTCCTTGGATAGAAACCTTCACCGGAAAATTATAAATGCATCAGAAAAAAAATCAGCCAAATCGGTTCATTCGCTGCTTAGTGATGCCTATACAAACAAAATTTTACATGTATATATAAATGAAATTAAACAATTTGTTTAAACGCATATATTTTAGCAACGGATGGACCGATTTGGCTAATTTTTTTTTCCGTTGCATTCAAATATTATCGGAGAAGGTTTTTATGTAAGAAAATATTTGAAAACAAGTGAAAAAATTTGCAAGGATATGGGAAAATTAAAGCATTGATTTCCTAGAATATCTGTTCACAAAATTAAAGCCATGTTTCAAAGATTTTTAAAGAAGTTTTCAAAAATTTTTTTGCAAAGAAACCTTCTCAAGAAAGTTCTGAATGCATCAGAAAAAAAATTAGCCAAATCGGCCCATTCGTTGCTTAGTGATGCGTGTACAAACAAAATTTTACAAGTATTATATAAATGAAATTAAACAATTTGTTTAAACGCATATATTTTGGCAACGGATGTACCGATTTGGCTAATTTTTTTTCTGTTGCATTCAGATATTATCGGAGAAGGTTTTTATGCAGGATAATATTTGAAAACAAGTGAAAAAATTTACAAGGATATGGGAAAATTAAGGAATTGATTTCCAAGAATATCTGTTCACAAAATTATAGCCATGTTTTAAAGATTTTTAATGATGTTATCGAATATTTTCTTACATAGAAACCTTCTCAAGAAAGTTCTGAAGGCATCAGAAAAAAATCAGCCAAATCGGTCCATTCGTTGCTTAGTGACGCGAGTACAAACAAAATTTTACAAGTATTATATAAATGAAATTAAACAATTTGTTTAAACGCATATATTTTAGCAACGGATGGACCGATTTGGCTAATTTTTTTTCCGATGCATTCAGTATTTTCTAGTAAAGGTTTGTATGCAAAAAATTTTAAAAAAATAATATTTTTTAAAATATTTTTCCCAGAAATCAATTCCCAAAATTTAATATTCAAGAAATTTGAAATCAAAATGACGAAACGAAATGAAACACTAATAAGTTCAGATGAAAACAATAAGTAACATTTCACCTCCGATGTTTATCATCATTTTCAAGCCATTCTTCATCATAACCCCCACCCTTTTGGCATTCACCTGCATTTACCTGAAGAGCAACCTGTAAATTAAGAGCTTCCCTCACAATAAACATGCAAGATTAGTGCGTCTCTTCTGCGTGCGCTGGCGTAAATCTCCTCCTCGTTGAATCGAGATAACACTCTTGTAAAGCCGATGCATCCGTAATAAACAGAAGCTAAAAGTGGAGGGTGGAAGCCTCCAGGTCCCTCTGCTCATCCGAAGAACGCGCAAAGTGCACGCAGCGGGCACAGCGAAGAGCACATCAGCCACCCCCGAAAACGTCGACGAATTATTGCGATATCGAATCAGGTGAGGGTGGAAGATGTTTCGCAGGAGGCGGCGGCGGCGGCGGCAGCACTCTCACTTGCCGCCTCCTGCATAATGAGCAGTGGTACACTTAAAAGAACGCCATCGACTAATACTCTCTCTCGAAGAAGAAGAAGAAGGTTTGCCTAACAAGCCATATGCTTAAACCGGTGCATTTGCAGCAGTCGGGGGCGGCTGGTAATAATATTCAATTGCACGCTAAAGTTTTAAGTGCTTCTATTGCAGGAAGTGCGGGAAAAATGCGCTTAAAAAGTCGCTGCAAGTTTATTTCGATGTTAAAACTGACTTATTACGACTTTCCATTTGTTCTCGGATGTGTATTTATGTAATGGCTGAGGGGAGGTTTAAGATGTCTTCTTAAGTTGATGATGTTTTAGGACTTGAACATGCTGATTAAGATAATACGTTTATGTATTGAATATATACTCTAAATTGGTTTATGAGCACGAGCTTTGGAAATTTTTGGTTATTTATTTTCTTCGAAGCAATTATTCTCTTAGAATCGTCCTTAAATTAAGGAATTATGGTAATATTTTTATGTATAAACATTCTCAAGAAAATTCCGAATGCATCAGAAAAAAAATTAGTGAAATCGGTTCATCCGTTTTTTAGTGATGCGGTTACAAACAAATTTTAGTTATTAGTATTAGTATTTATAGAGATAGATTCCTGTAATTTTGCTGCCATCTTTCAGATAGTTTATGAATTATTTTCTTGGAAAATTTAGTGGGAGTAATTTTCAGAATTGAAGAACTAAAAATGTGTAAACTATAAGAACAAGATTCAGGACTAAAAAATATCTTCTTGTGATATTAAACATATTTTTTTTTGTATAATAAGTACAAAAAGTTATCTATCTCTCGACTTACTAAAAAGACTCTAAAGTATCCATAATATCAAGGATAATGGAATATCTATTAATATCCTTGATTTTTCATATAAGCGAAATTTTGTTTTTCAATTTTTGGTCAAGAAAACAACTTGGAAGAAAATACGAAAACACGTATATTTGATTGAAAAACATAACTCCTTGCTGTTATCCTTAATTACCAATAAAATATAAACATAATCCGTGGACTAGAACCAAACATCCGAACCGAGGCATTATGACGGGAGGAAAACGCGAGAAATGACATAAAAAGCAATCGGTTCCACATTCGGTTTCGTTCGATATGGCAGGAAAACAGGAACGAACAGGACGAACGAACGAACGGAATGAATCGAGCAGCAATGTTTAATACGAAATGCATTGAATAAATTATTAACGAGCGGCCGTTCCGGCCGTGAATTGGAATTAATTCGAATAAAAATAGTGACAAATCGTCACCTCGATCGACATTCATATAATTACTTCTGAGTCCATATTTTCATTTCTTTACACCCGCATTCAAAATTACATTCAAAAAAACGAGAATTCATTTAAAAAGTTGCAAATTTTCCCCACGAAAAAAAAAACAGAATTTTATGCTCGAAATGAGTAAGTAATAAAAATACACCGCCTCCATTGACAATCCGGAAGTACGGACATATTGAACGGTTGTTGAGGGGGCGGCGGAAAACGCACACGCTTTTCGCGAACGAAACCGATTGCGAGTTTATTGAGTCGATCTGCGGTCGCCGGAAAAAGCGCCGCCGAATGCACAGTGCCCATTCGCCGCCCCCGCACACTGCCTCCAGCCGCCGCCGCCGATCGAAAGCTCCATTAACGTACGACCAACTGAGGCTATTTCCTATACAAAGGGTCCTTAAACCGGAAAACGAGGAAAAACAAAGGGAACCTTGATTTTCTCCAATTTTAAAATGCAAAATTTTGTATTGTCCCCTTGTTTTTTGGACGTTTCAAGATGGCTGACATATTTTTTCCGGGTTGATATGGTATGTTCGGGATGAGATTTCAATTGAGGGGGATGTTTTGCACCATCCGGGAAACTGGGAGCGGCTGGGACGCGTTGTAATGTTGTAAAAGTATCGCAGGTATCGATGGAGTGATTTTGTATTGCTGGCACATTTGCTGGCTCTTCTTTAATGGGGAATAAAACGGGATTCAATCAGAGGACATCGTTAGAGAACGCTAAAGTAAACAAGGGATAAAATCAAGTGAAGTGAAATTGCAAGGATGGAGGAAAATTCGGGAATTGAATTCGTAGAAAGTTTTGTTTTGTTTTAAATTTAGGTCGTTTTTTAAATATTTTCGATGAATTTTTCAAAGATTTTGTTATATATTAATCTTCCTTAGTAAATTCTGAGTGTATCAGAAAAAAATTAGCCAAATCGGTGCATCCGTTGTTTAATGATGCAGACTCAAAAATTTGTTTTATTTTTAATTATATAGAGATTTAATAAACTGAATTTTTTTGAATTCGAATATTTTAGGAACGAATCAACCGATTTCACTAATTTCTTTTCCGTTGGATTCGAAATTTTCCGGAGAAGGTTTCTATGTTTGAAAATATTTGAAAAAATTATTGGAAATGTTTAAAAAATCCTTTTGATATTGTAAAGAGTTATTCCAAGATATCAATTCCTTAAATTTTCCCATCCTTGCAATTTCCCATGTTTAGTTTTTCCAAAATTTTCTTACAGAAGAACATTCTCCGATAAATTGTGAAGGCAGCAGAAAAAAAATTAGCAAAATTGCTTCAACCGTTGCTCAGATATGCGAATTCAAACAAATTGTTTCATTTTTATGTATTCAGAGATGTAAATCCTTAAATTTGTTTGAAAGCGCATCGCTAAGCAACAAATGGACCGATTTAGCTGATTTTTTTTTCTGTTGCATTCAGAATTTCCCGTAGAAGGTTTCTGTATTTGAAAATATTTGAAGAATTCATTATAAATGTTTAAAAAAAAGGCATTGATTTTGTAAAACAATTTTCTAAGCTAACAATTTCTTAATTTTCTTCAATTTTTACCATTTTTTTCTTTTGAATATAGGTTTCTTTTACATAGAAACCTTCTGTGGAAAATTTCGAATGCATCAGAAAAAAAATTAGCCAAATCGCCGCATTCGTTGCTTAGATATTCGCGTTCAAAGAAATTGTTTAATTTTTACTTGTTTGGACATTTATCTTTTATATTCTTGTAATATTTGACATGTTGATATTTGAAAACTTGCAAAGTAAACTTAAAAAATGATATTATAAAATGTTTTCAAATTGTATTCAAATATCTTTTCTAGAGCTGTCATATTTGAAATACAACGCCCTCTGGATTCAATTAGTAACTCAATTTTTGAATAGTATGTTTATAGGCAATTTTGAGTTGCCAAATTTCAAATGACCAAAATAAAAGTTTGTAATTTTGAAATGGTATAACAAAATGAAGGAGTGAAAATGTTACAAAAGAAAAACAAGAAAATCCCCAGCTTGTAAAAGCATCATAGTTTGTGGAAGCACTTTCGACGAAACGCTCAAATTTGATAGCAAATTGAATACGGAAATGCGCCATAATGCAAATTAAACGCATTTTCTTTAGTTGCGCGCAATTGACTTAGTCGTCGGCGGCGGCGGCAACGGCGGCGGCGGCGAGCATCCATATAACCAGCGCACATAACCGAAACGATTTTTGCGGTTGCGCCCGTAAAGCTGTGCACAGCCGTTAACTACATCTCGTGAGTAATGCATGAGCGTGCCATTGCGTTCGGCGGTGGCTGACGGCGGCGGCAGTAGCGTCGGCGGCGTTGGGGGCGGCAGGATGATATGTAGAAGCAGGCAGAGAGTAGGTAAGTGTGCGAGCGAGGAGCAGCTCAGGTGGGTCCATCAATGATGCATCGCGTTTCCTCCACGCGCACACACCACCTCTCACTGATATCCATTCCTCCGCCACCGCCGCCGCCGCCACCGCCGCCGTTTCACTGTCAACGTGTTTTTCCTTCCGCGGTGCTCGCGCAAAGGAGCGTCTCGCCCCCGCATGGAATACATTCGGCTGACATTGCGCGTACATTTGTTGACAAACACTTTTGATATGTGTTTTCCTCTCGGTAAAACTGCTTTCTTCCAAGGGAAAATCTTCCTTGTGTTTTTCGAAGGAAGCACAACAAATTGTTGCAATTATTCTCTGAAGATGTAATTAAAATTTTCAGAAATTCATTTAAAGGGAAATTATCATTTTTCTATCTGAAATGTAATTATTCTCAGTAAAAAAATGTTCCTTACTTGGAAAAATCTTTTGAAGTTGTTCTTTGAAACGGTAATTAAAATTTTGAGGAATTCATTTAAAAGGAAATTATCCTTTTTCTATTTGAAATCTGAGATTGGTTATCTATATAATCTAAAAAGTTTTTTTTAACTAACTCTAGTTGCAATTATTCTCAGTAAAAGTGTTCTTTTGCTTGGCAAATTTGCAAAATACAAACAAATTGTTGTAATCATTTTCTAAAGAAATAACTAAATTTTTAAGAAATTTATTAAAATGGAAATGATCTTTCTTTCTATTTGAATTGCAAGCGTAGTTGCTTAACTAATCAAGATAAAATTTAAACTCAATTTTTCTTTTTCGGGAAAATCTTTCTTGTTAATCGAAGAATACAAACGAATTTTTGTAATTATTATCTGCAGAGATAATTAAATTTTTGAGAAACTCTTAAAAATGGAAATTATCCCTTTTTTCCATTTGAAATATAATCTTAGTTGTCTAATTAATGCAAATAGATTTTCAACTCATTCTAGTTGAAATTATTCTTTGAAAACGTGATTAAATTTTCCAGAAACTCAATACATTGAAAGTTTTTTTTTTCTATTTGAAATATATGTTTAAATGACTCAGTAATCTAAAACGATTTCAGTTATTTATGATAATTAAATAATTAAGGAAGTTTCATCAGTATCACAGGAAAATCATGGCCGAAATTCGAAAATCCATTTGGGATAAACAAAGATAACAGAATTGAACAAAAAGGGAATTAAACAATATCTTATAATTACACATCTAAAAACAAAGAAAATATCATTTATTTTTAGGAAATGAAATGAAAAATCCAGAATTTTTTTGGAAAACATTTAGAAAACAAATAGACTGAGAAATAGTAAATTTTCAAAAATAATTCAAAGATAATAATTAAAAAGTAGTTAACAGGCAGAAATTTCGGAGAAAAATTAAGTTCATTCAGTCTTGATTCCAGAAATTCTAAACAATGTTTAAGTTTTTCAATTTTCTGAATTCAAATCAATTCTGAGATAAATAAAGCAAAACCGGAAGTAAACGTCCTTCAATAAATTAAAATTGACTTTGATTTAATTTTATATAAATTTTAGGATTAAGAATTTTTTGTTATTTATTATTCAATAGTCATTTTGTTTAAGAAGGTTAACCGATAACAATAGATTTATTAACAGAAAAAAAATCATAACAAAATCGATTAAATTTATTAACAACAATCCAAAAATAAATTTTAGTAATTTTTCAAAATAAGTACCGGAAGTATCTTTATAAACAATTAATAAAAGAACTAATTTGCCATCTGCAACTTAAATCAATTTTGTGGAGTCTGGAAAACCGAAAATCCTTAAATTAAAACTTTAATATGATCATTGATTCCGAATACTTTCAACAAATTTTGGCTTTCTAAAACCGGAAACGGGTTGCACCGAAACTCGGGCATAATGTATGAATATTTGCAGTCCATCCATCAAAATTAATGCAATTAACACGTTCTGGTGCACGTCGCAGCCGCCCCGCACCTCGCTCGCGTAATTAACAATCTGTGGTCGTAATTAAAACGGCGTGAATTAATAAAAACTTAATAAAAACTCATTAATATTCGGCCGGCATGCTTCTTCGGATGCAGGCGTTCGAGGATGTTGACGACCATGATGATTATGTCTTCGAGCACACAGCAATGATTGGCTATCTAAATATATTATCCTCGAGCGGCGTTTACTTAGCACCTCTTTAAACCGGGGCCAACTTCATAAATAATCCTTCATGTAAACAAACAACAACCGATGCATAATTCATGACAACGCCACCGTTCGTCATGATTAATTTCAACAAATTCCCATTCATTCAATTGAATTTTCTTTGCTGGTTGTTTTTTTTTCTTTCGATGTATTTTTAGATGAAGTGCCTAATTGGATAATTGACTAAAGTTTATTTATTTATAACGGTAATCGATTATTTATGTTATGCTATGTTTAGTAGTTTGACATTTTGATTCAAAAATTTTGGTTTTATTTCTTTTTTAATATTTAAATCTAAAACTCTAGATTTGAACTTTTAAATGGTTGTCATAATTTTGATAATTATCCTGGATTTTCCAAAAGTGGGATTTCTAAATTTTTGTGAAATTAATGAAAATTAATTCATTTTGGTCAATTTCTTTTTAAAAATAAAACAGAATGTTGTCTGTCTAATACAAAAAGGTATTTATCCTGAAATTTTCCATGAACAATATCCATTTGTGTGAAATATCATTATCGTGATGAAAATGTAATTTTTAATATTATTCGTGACCATTATCCTGAAAATGCATGTTAATAGTATTTTATATTTTGCGATATAAACAAATTTCCATTTAATATTGAATTATCCTTCGTTTTGGAAAGGCATCAAACTCTTGTTTAAAATAATAATTTTGCAAGTTAAATCTGTATCAAACTGAATTTCTTAGACTGATTTATTTTTTTAATTATTCTGACATTGTATTATTTTTTTCCTTTTTTCATCAACATTTATTGAATGTCTCTTGATTGTTCTTTTATTTCTAACCTTTAAAACTAATTTACACATATCTTCACCTGATACAAAGATTTTTCACCTAAGGTTATTTAAAAAAAATAGAAGTTTGGTTTGTTTGCTTTGCATATTTTCGTTATACAATAAATTTCAAAGTAATTAATTATTCAATTGCCATTGCTTTTGAATATGTTTCATAAAATTTCTATGTCATATTTGCAAAGAAATTCTATGTCAAATGAATCCTCTGATTTTCTTATGATAAACATAACTTCTAAATTATCTTAAAATTTGGAAATATTTTTAGGAAGGAAGAAGTAATTTTGCATTTTACAATTGTGTCAAATGAAATTCCTCTATTAACCAATTGAGGACTAAGAATTATCCTGAAATTTTCAAAAATTTCCACCGTGAAATCGTTAAATACTATTTCAGTGTTTTTGCACTATTTCAAGTTGATATAAACATTATTCTTAAATTATCCAGAAATTTATAATTGAAATAAATATTATCAAATATATTTCATAAATATTTTTTCTATCGAATTTTCAAAAATTTCTAAACAAATTAGTCATTTTCAGTAAACAAATCAAGGATTTGCATACTTTTTTTCAAAATTCTGAAATTATCATGTTAAGAAATATGAATTATCCTGAAAATTGGCTAAAAGAATTTATTTTTAAATATATTTGAATTAGATTTTGATGAAAATACATTTTGACTATTTTTATAAACATAGTTTTTACTTTCGATCGAACTATTGGACTATTTTTTAAAAATCAGGATAATCAAGGATCTATGGATGAAGAAATTCTTCTAATATTTTTCTAGTATTTCAACGATTTGAGTTCTAAGGATAATTGAAGTAGATCTTTTAGACTCTTTATCTTGAAAATGTTAAAAACACTGTTTCTATTTTTAAATCTAAGTATTATCCTTTTTCCTAAGAATCAGGATAAGCAAGGATCTGTGAATGTAGAAGTTCTTCTGATATTGTCCTAATATCTTAAAGACTTGAGTTGTGACATTATTCGAATTAGATTTTCTATTTCCAATTTTTACCTTGTAACAACGTATTATTCTATTTTCTATTTCTATTTTCAAGATAAGCAGAAATTTGTAAATACAGAAGTTTTTCTGTACTTAAGTTCTAATGATATTCGAATTAGATCTTCTATTTCCTTTATTCTGAATATGTTGAAAACCACAGTTTTTTAATCATATCAACGTGTAACACTATTTTCTGAAAACCAGGATAACCATGGATCTGTGGATACAGAAGTTTTTCTGAACTTAAGATCTAACGATATTCGAATTAGATCTTCTATTTTCCTTATTCTGAATATGAAAACCACATTTTTTACCTCATGACAACATGTAACACTATTTTCTGAGAACCAGGATAACGAAACCATTTGGATACAGAAATTCTTCCGATACTTTTCTAAAATTTGAAACCCCACTACAACAAATAACCTCATCACCTACGAACTCATCAAGGGAACTCCTAATTTCCATTGTCGAAACTCTTTGACGAAACTAGTCCCAGTGACAGGACAGCCCATGTGGCAGCCATGCAGGATGGCGGCAGCTGACTTTGAGCATCCTCTTCCCGGCCGCCATTCCCGGCTGGCATCCGCGTATTACATATTAAAGTGTCAACATAATAAATAAAATATGAGCCCGTTCGTCGTCGTCGTCGTTCGAGCTGGTGATCATACTCTCAGAAGTGAGATGGAAGAGGGAGCACTTACCGACGGGTTCGGCATGCAGCGTCGCGTCATCGGCTCGGGACTCCGATAAGTTGGCGAATATCTGCCCGGGAAGCACGCACCAGTCGACGTGATTGGGCCGTGCAGACCTGTCGGCCCTTTCGAGCCCATCATCTTATCCGGCGAGTACATCTCGACCAGCAGCAGCCTCTTCCAACGACGCCTTCAGCAGCAACAGCAACAACGAAATCAATCTGAATCTGAGTCCCGGTCGAAATCTCCAAACAGGAACAACAACAACAACAACCAACGAGGGCGCTAATTGTCCGACATATTGCCACTCGGTTGCACTACGCGAAGAGCACCTCGGGGGCGGCAGCCTCACTGACAGCACCCACCACAAAAATCCCCACTGAATGATCAGAGTTCATCCTGTCACAATCGACATCGAAGAAACACTTTCAGAATTTCTCAATTCAATTTCTCAGTATTTTATCTCTACGCACTCAATTGTCCGATTTATTATTTTTATTATTCGTATTATTTTTCGGTACCATCAGTTGAATCAGAACTCAACTTGAAGAATGAGTACCATGAAGCCAGTGGTGTAACTGTTGTTGATGATGATGATACACGCATCCGAAAATGTTGGAGGCGGTTTGACGTGTCTGCTATCGGCGGCAGCACTGGCGAAGAAGGGCGAACACCGAATGCACCGGATGTCGGAGCGCGACTTCCATTGGAGTGGTTGGCTGGGTGGCTGGCGACCGTGTGCGCGGCAGCACCGAGCGACCCGACCCCGCACTGTTGTGGGGCTGCTGCGTTCGGTGGCGGCGGCGGCAGCGGCGTCGCGACGGCGCACACCACCCTCCGAGTGCGGCGCACGAGCCGTCCCCACCGAGCCACCCGCGCCATGTGTGTGCGCTGAAGCAAGAGGACCGATCCGGCCGCGAAGGGTTCGAAACGATGTGATGGTGGGGGAAAGGGGAGAGCGCAAGGGGCGGTGAGAGTGGCGGGAATCGTAATAAACCCGAATGGGGGCGCAAAAAAGCGTCGTGCGCACTTTCATTGCGAATTTTTCGCGCTCGTTGTATTTGTGTTCGCCAACAAACTTGTTTTGCACCCGCGGATATGTTGATACAATTTCGGGTTTTGCATTTTGATTGATTAATTTCACGAATTCAATGAGAGCGGATCAAGATTTTCATCATTTGAATTTACCGCGTTTTCGTATTCAAAGGGGTTGCTGAGTAATCTCTATATAAAGAAATCACGGTTGGATTCGATGAGGTTGTTAGGTTGCTAAGCAACGAGTATATAGATTACATAGCAACCGAAGATATTTCAATATAAGAAGGTATATATAAGAATTTCCCCCTATTGTTTGGGTACCTAGCAACTCAAACAAAGTACATAGCAACGGATGCTATTACAATAGGATCGGAGTTGGCGTCGCTGAGGAGGTTGTTAGGTTGCTTGGCAACGTTTAAGTACATAGCAACGCAAGTATATAAATGAAATCGAACATATGACGGTGCAAATCTGATTATATATACATAGAAACATCAGAAATGACTCAACGAAAATTTTAATTTCTCGTCTTTTTGAATTCCTTAATCATTTTTTTTTAATTGTTAGGCATTTTTAAATAGAAATTAATGTAAACACACCATGTTTTTAATGTTTTGACATCATTGACAACTCAGAATTTTGCATGTCCTCAAAGAAAAAAAAAACTACAAGGACGAAATCAGCGGTGTCACAATTGAATGAAAACAATCGCAATCATTACAAGCTCATAGCGTGCCTGAACAACGTCCTAATAGCGACTCGTCACGAATATTTAATTAAATGACGGCGGGCGGCATTCGCCACCGCCATTGCCGCCACCGTCACCCCCCACCACTGCCGCCCCCATTCGATTGCAGCACTCTATCGGCCGGATTCATCGGTCATTAAAAAATCAGTTGTCTCCGGTAATGTCCGGGACATTATCATTTCGCGCATGCAATCGTGAATCAAACCGAAATCGTTTCTTCCCCCACCATCCCCAACACCCCCACATCAACCACTTTTTTGTGATCAACAACCAATCACATCGTTATGACCTGATAACATGATTTCTTCATTGCATCTTCGATTAATTACCCTGTCAATTATTCACTATGGTATTAATTACAACTTCTTGGATTTTTAACCTGTGGGATTTTTTTGGGGGCAAGACATCTGGAAACTATGGATTTTTATTTAATTGATTTCTTATTAGGAGGAATTTTGTTATTGGTTACTGATAAGAAGTGCTCGTTGAATTTGTGCTTGAATGGACTGCTCTGGTTTCGTTGTAAGTGATAAGCATTCGATGCAATGCGTTTCGAATGGCGTCGGCGTATTTGGGGAAAATTTCGGCCGCTAGATTGCGTCTCCATGCAGGCATCAGGATCAAGATGGCTACCACAGCCATAAACGGCCAAATGATTGTACACAATACCTAAAAACCACAGGGTAAATTTAAAAAAACTTACAAGAAATGATTTCATTTTTGTAAAAAATTTTGGAGAAATTTGTTTATTTACTTGTATAATCCATGTAAAAACGACCCATCCTCCAACGCAGGTCAAACCCATGACAAGTGCGGCTTGCACTTCCGGATTGCTGATCCATCGATGGATCAGGTCGCCCATATCGCCATCCATTGCATCCGATCGATAAATTAATCAATGGTACCGATAAATTTTCTTTTGGTGTATTTCCCGTTCAAAATTTCTTGGAAACTTGTGGTCTAAAATGAATGTACCCGCTGGGTTTGAAAATGACATGAATTTCTCTGATTTTTTGGCATAAGATGTCAAAATGATAATGAATTTTCTGGGATTTTTTAATGTTGAATTTTTGGGTTTTCTACATTAATATCTGTATGAGGGCCAAAGAATCTTGATAAGGATCCTCGTAGGATTCGTTCGCACACAATGGTTTGTAATTGACCATGAAGATGAATATCCAGAAAAGTATTGGTATGAACATGAAAATGAAGAGTTTAATGAAGAATAGGATTCGTTTTTCGATGTAGTTGTCGTTTGTGGTGTGATTTAGTAAGGATATTTCCATTTTTGGAATTTACAGAATTTCTAATGGAATTTGGAAGGTAGTTTTCTCCTTGTAATTTTGACACTCAAATTTGACAATGAATGTATCGTAAATAAATCAAATTTATTTATATATACAGAGGGTTTCAATTTGGTTCAGGAAAAAATGTGAAAGTGCTAAAACAAACAATCAAAGCTAAAGATTCTTTGATAAAAAAGAAAGTTACTTATAATTAGATGTGATAAAGCTTCTAGAAAGAATAGGAAGTTTGTTGAACAATTTGGAAGCGTCTAGGACAATCAATAAAGTTATAGAAGAATTTGGAAGGTTTCAGAACAATTTGGAAAGTTCAGGACATTCTAGAAGCTAGAGAATTTAAATGATTCCAATACAATTTGGAAATTTTTCATTAAAAATTGGAAACATTGGAAGTACAATCTGGAAAATTCTAGAAAAATTTAGAAGCTTCAAGGACAATCTAGAAACTTCTTGAAAACTTTAGAAATTTCTATGAGGATTTAAAGGCATCCAGAACAATTTGCAAATTTCTACTAAAGTTCAGGGGTAATCTAGTAATTTTTGGAAGATTTTTGAGGAATGAAAATATTCTAGAAGAATTTAAAGTCTTCTAGAAGAATGAAGAACAGTTTGGAAACTTCCAATACAATTTGGAATTTAAGGACAATTCAGAAGATTTTAGAAAAATTTAGAAGCTTCAAGAACAATCTGGAAGTTTCCAGAAAAAAATGGGGAGTTTCTTGGAACAGGTAATAGTTTCTAGAAGAATTTAGAATTTTCTGGAATAATTTAAAAGCTTCCAGATCTATGTGGAAACTTCCTGAATAATTTGGAAACTTCTACTGTAATTTGGAAGCTTCAGGGGTAATCTGGAAATTTCTGGAATATTTTTGGGTATTCTAGAAGAATTTAAAGGCTTCTAGAGGAATGAAGAACAGTTTGGAAACCTCCAATAGAATTTGGAATCTAATAACAATACAGAAGATTTTGGAAGAATTTAGAAGCTTCAAGAAAAATCTGGAAGTTTCCAGAAAAATTGGGGAGTTTCTAGAAACAGGTAATAGCTTCTAGAAGAATTTAGAAGTTCCTGGAATAATTTATAAGCTTCCAGAACTATTTGGAAACTTCCAGAACAATTTGGAAACTTCTACTATGATTTGGAAGTTTCAGGGGCAATTTAGAAGTTTCTGGAAGATTTTTGAGGAATGTAAAAACTTCTAGAAGAATTTAAAGGCTATTGCAAGAATGAAGAACCGTTTAGAAATCTCCAATAGAATTTGAAATTTCAAAACAATCCAGAAGATTTTAGAAGCTTCAAGAACAATCAGGAAGTTTCCAGAAAACTTAGAAAGCTTCTAGAAACAGGTAATAGCTTCTAGAAGAATTTAAAAGTTTCCAGAATAATTTAAAAGCTTCCAGCACTATTTAGAAACTTCCAGGAAGCTTCTAGACGAATTTAAAAGATTCCAGAAAAATTTAGAAACATGTAGAAGAATTCAAGGACAATCTAAATTTCTGGAAGATTTTGGAAGTTTCTAACTAGAAAAATTTTAAAGCTTCTACAAGAAGTTAAAAGCTTCCAGAACAATTTAGAAACTTTTAGACCATTTAGAATCTTCAAGGACTAATAACTATCTGATAAAAACTGTGGATACTAACGATATCAGTAATTTAACTTTTTTCTGGAAAACTTTGAAGTTGTGTCTAAAAATAGTCCGGTTCCAGTAATTAACTTCACTTCCTACGAAAACCCTGTGGTCTTCCATGGAAAAACAAAGTTCGAACCGGATAAACAAACTACACTACGCTACAAACAGCGAGCGAACTAGTTGTTGTGGACATAGTGAGAATGCAACCAAAAGTGCATTTAACGAATGGCATGCATGTAATGACCGCAAGCATCCATGTTGGCGCATCGTTAGCGATTCACTTTGTCCGCACATTTCGGACAGTCGCATTGTAAATACTTACATTTCGTGTCTTCACGAAGTGCTTCAGCCGCCTCCGCCGCCTCCACCCACGCTCGACGGGGGCCGCCTTCTGGAATACGTGCATGAATGAAGTGCACGAAATGCATGTTTGTCTAGGGGCAATTATCCGGACGACTCTCGTCTCCCAATAAAACCAAACAAAACGTCAGACCGTTTGTGGCTGCCTAATAGATAGAAGGACTTGGAGGGATTCTATACAGGAAG
>JARJDZ010004083.1:0-34727 GCA_030264555.1 Aleochara sp. GC000083 | reverse complement strand
TGAACTTCTCCATTTTTGTCTAGGAGGCAGCAACCATGTATGGACAATTCTAAAACGAGAAACATTGTGACATACATTATAACAAGTTGTATTTATAGAAATAAATTGTTGAAACAATACCTTAAGAGATGGCTGCAGGGGCCCATATGCCTGGAGATGTTTTCAAGATGTCTCTGTCATGTTGAAGTTGTCCATATGTGTTAAGGAGCCTGCATGCATACGTGGATGAATGTAAAACAAGAAGCATTATGACGTACATTATAACATATTGTATTTAAAAAAATAAATTGTTAAAACAGTACCTTAAGGGCAGCTGCAGGAGCCCATATGCTTGGAGCTGCTTCCTGAATGTCCCTGGCATGTTGAAGATCTCCATTTGAGCCAAGGAGCATGAAAGCATGCATGGATGAATCTAAAATAAGAAACATTATAACATACATTAGAGCATATTGTATTTATAGAAATAAATTGTTAAAACAATACCTGAAGAGGCTGTTGCAAGAGCCCATTAGCTTGGAGATGCTTTCTGGATGTCCCTGGCATGTTGAAGCTCTCCATATTAGCCAAGGAGCATGCAAGCATGCACGGATGAATCTAAAATAAGAAACATGATGACAGTCATTATAACATATTGTATTTATTGAAATAAATTGTTAAAACAATACCTTTGCCTCTTGTATATTGGAAACAAGTGGACGAGATATCTCGTTTACAAAGGTGTATAGTCACCTTCGCAGGGTCTCACCTAATCTGTCTCAACGAAAAATCTTCGCAGTACACGTACGATATACTACATCTAGACATCTCGAGTTGTTGTTCAATAGTTCTTTCGATCTCGTCCAAGTCATAATATCCAAACTATATACAAACAAGTGCCCTCTATATCTTTACAATTCATTTGATCAAGGGAGTTGTGCATACCTTGTGACTTGCATGAAGAGATTATGGTAGCAGCAGAGTGCTACTGGAACCTGGAACCCTCACTCTGGACTGGAAGTTGAATGATGATGATATAGGTTTTCTTTGAGTTGATAAGCAATCAACATGGCTACCATACCTATAGATGCATGAACCTCCAGAAAATATGAGATCATAGACACCTACATAACACAAAATGCAATATTAGAAAGATAAACCTAAATGCATACTAATCGGATAAACAACGTACAAAAATAATTAGGAACTGTGACCCAATAGTAGACATATGTGAAGTGGCCTATCATAACTTTATAATATTTTAAAAATTGTCAAATCAACGAAAAGTCTAAGTAGTCTAAGAGATTGTGACATACTTGAATTGAATAAAGTTTTGCAAAGATTAGCATGCAGAAGCAGGATCTGCCTGCCTGTTGAGTACACACCGTTCATACATTTGAAATTCTCAAATACAGTCGGTTAGCATTAATCAAGCGGATCTATCATCCTGCGACTACAAATAGCACAAAATAGAACTCACCTAACACGTCGTTACGATGCTGTAGTACAAACCGGCGCGCATATATAGACATGATCTATGTATACATCAGCGAGCAGATGAAGGAAGGGTTTACCGCTTAGAAGCTGCTGCGTCTCGCCGTGCATCTCCGTAGTTCGAATCACGTACTAGTGTACCTCACGACCTCTTCACCAGCAGCACAACATCTCTCTGATCCCGTGGCCCACTACCCTGCGGGGACTATTGCTCATTATTGGGCCACTTCGTATCCAGTCTCTTCACCTTCTTCCCACCGCAAACCATTGTCGCATTGATGACCTGCAATTTCAAATAGAGATTAGTTTTTGCACAACAAACGACGACCAGGGTATGAGTTTTGTGCGATCGTTTCTCGGCAGGATGCAAGCGGAGCCAACGACGCAGGAAGTTGATAACAATGCAAGTGAGAAGAAGGATACCGCGCAGAAAAGCGACGAAGACGACGAGGAGGATATCAGTTCGGCAACGTCAACGGATTCGGCGGATACGGGCATCTACAATGTGAACAGTGATCTTGAAACCGGACCGTTGGACGCGGACTGTTCCGCAATTTCAAACTTCTTCGGTTATTGGTACGCATTGTTTTTGATGTTTTTTTGTGTACTTGTCGTTTTTGTATATGTATCACGTATCATATTTTGCGCGACGTTATTTTGGATGTTTTCGCAAATCGGATTGTTGTTCCGTTCGTCTTTGTCTGCGAATCCATACAGCATGCTTTCTGAAAGTTCAAGTTTAATAATAGTCACCGACTTTTTGCGGCGCTGTTTGGGTGGCTTTAAATTTCATAAATTGAAATAAATAGTAGCACTGATCTACGCATATCAGCTATTATTAAAATAGTTTCAATTGCATGAAGTGCGGGCTCGAATTTCGCTTGAATCTCGAAATTGGTGTGTTAGCGGCCGAAAATAAAAATAAAACAAATTAATGAAGGGCAATAACAAATCGGTGTTACGAGCACAAGGCGTTTGAAGTATTAATTGGCGGCGTGGTTCGGACAACTTGGACAACGCAGTTCTACCTGCTGCCTAAACATCTAAGTTATTTATATTGGTCTTGGTCCAAGTAGGGATTAATGATTTGCGAAATTACCAACGGGCTGCGTGAAAGGTCAGCTCAAATTTGAAGTGTAATTATTGCACAATAAAGAACTGTTTCTGAAATGATATCTGAAACTTTCAAGGTTCTCAACCGATATTTTAAAACAACGCACGCGCATGCAGTTTGATGTTTTCCAACCGAATTCTGTTTAGTTTCATGTTTCCATCGATTTCGCAGCTATCCATTTAAATATAGAATACTACTCAATAAACATGCGTTTTTACTACGATGCGCAACGCAAATTTGCCTACTAGTACAATTTGCCTGACAATTAATGCTCGTAAAATCCGTAACCGAATTCCTTCGTCGCTATAAACAACACCGCAAAGTATGAGGAAGTGCAAGGCGCAATTGCATGTGCTCACATACAATAATTCTTCCGTTTCGCACTTGTGCCTCTCGCGCAACATTCGCCTAGAATGCTCCGCCGAATCTCCACTACTCGCATCGTCCAACCAGCAAGACGATGCATGCGTATTTTCGGCCGCGACTATTCGGCCAGCACCTACCGTATGTATGCCTTCGAAGTTATTATTAAATCTCTGTGCGCTCCGGCATTGGGGCCGCGCGCCGGCTCCAACGAATTTCTCCATGCCGCCCATGCAGCTCTTCCTGGCTCGGCAGCCATCCGGGCCGAGCATTATGTCATCGCTCCGACGTCCAGCGCCCGACGCAAATCCATTCTTTAGTCGTGCGACTGATTCGCTGATCGAAGATATGCCCCAACAATCGGCAGAATGTCGGCGCACGCGACGACAACAATTGGCGGCGGCGGCGGCGACGAGGCAGTGAACGATACGAAATCGAATCATATCACGATTGAAGTGCAGTTATCACTGCGTGACGAAGCTGGTGCGTTACGGTCCACGTATACGCTGAGCATCTGCTTCGACCTGCAGGAGTTCGTCGGACCGCATCAGACGGTGGATTTCGACGTCGACGTCGGCCGGCAGATGATTCCGCGTGTCGCGTGCTACTTGCGCGGCAAGTGCGCTGCAAATCAGATCCACGTCGAGATGTACCTGCGCAATCTGCACGTTGATGTCTGAAGAGTCCTGCAACAAGACGAAAAAATGTTAGCAACTTTGTATGGCATTTAATTTGTATTTTTGTTTCATTCATTTTTGTATGGTTGTTAATAAATGAGTTGTTAAGATGGAAAGTTTTCTTTCTTGGCATTTAGATCCCTAAAAGTATAATCGTGTTCGAATCTTGGACAGCCTACTACCGGTTAATCAAACGCACGGACGCACATGCTTGAATTGCGTCCAAATTGTGTAAAATTACACTTGTTCATGTTCGTAGCAAGCACATAAACTTCGAATTATTAATAACCCAACGTTTTAGTATCTTCCAGAGCATTTTGCATCAAAATGTAGTATAAATTCACACAAGTGCTTGTGTTTGCTCTTCTAGAATGACGTAATTTGAAAATTTAAACAATTTTCCCATTCTTGATGGTACAGCAAGCGAAATGTTAAGGCTACGAAAATGTATGCATATTGGCAACACATCAGCAAATGCCAAAAAAATAAACTAATTACCCGACCGATGAAAGCAAATCGACGTTGATTTATAATTAACGCGTGCTAAGTTCTACTAATTGTTTGGAGGCGTAGCGTAGCAACATTGATGGCTGAAAATCGGTTAAAAATAAGTCGGAGAAGGTGATTTTCTTGACCTATGATTATGGTTTAGCCTACAGAGTGTGCGCAAAGACCTTGGTAAACTATAACAATGCAAGAATTGTTTTTATCATGTTGACAACATGTTATTCGACCAAAAATATAGTCGATGCAGCAAGTTAATTGAACGTAAATAACTTCCTCTTTGTTATTGTTTTTTTCGGGGGTATTAATACGAATTGGTTGTTGACAAAAAACACCGAGGAAGTAGAAGTACAAAGAATTAATTCGGTGCCAAAATGCTTCTGGGGAAATGTCGACATTTCACTTTTAATTTCGCCACTCTCATTCACCGAATCGACTTTTCGTCGAACTCTTATTGACGAGCGCCGCAGTAAAAATAAACCAAATGCACTTGAAGCAAATTCGAAACACCGCAAGACGAATGACGACCGCAACTCTGTTGCGAATTGACGGCTTGGATTTATGACCCCCGTCCAGCAACAAACAAAGAAACAAAAAATACACATACGAAAAGAAGTAGTACTATAAATATTCGCGTGCACAGAATGGCAGACTATGAAGATGCAGACGCACACTGCGTACGAGACGACCACATTGGGGCCGCGTTGATAACCGACGGAGACGACGTGCACGTCAGCAACGCACTCGCCGCCACCGCCGCCGCATTCGCGCGAGAAAAGAAATCCGCTTTAAATAAATGTACCCAGTTCGCGTTTCGCGTTCGCTCCGAATACACCGCAAAACCATAGAAAACTTTTCCCGAACAATTCAGCCATGGAGTTCTAATCTCCAACCCCCCGCCCGTTGACGATCAAACGACCACGCGCCGAAAATGTTTAGTTTCTTCTCGAGAAACAAGAAAAAAGTCGACGTCAACTCGAACGATCTAAGCCCCAATACGCCCCCGCCAATCTCCACCACCAGCACCTCCGTCTTCACGCCATTCTTCCAAGTCACCACGTCGGTGGTGCCCAAAGCCAGCGAGTATCAAACGCCGACGAGAAGAAGTAGTGCGAATTCATCGCCCCAGTTACGGCCAGCCGCTGGCGATGATGGAGTCGCCGACGCCGATGACGTCTACTACGACGTCGACAGCGGTGCTGCCGCTTCCAAGTCACCTACGAGCGACGGCGGTTGTGCAAGTGGCGGTATTTCCGCAACAACGCTAGGTGCTGATGATGGAATTGGCAATGGGATTGTGAAAATGTGTAAAAATAAAACGATTTCCACCGTGGACGACGCGGTGAGCGTGGCGCACGGCCGCCACCTTAGTGTGAATCCAACGAGCCGCACGACGACACCGGCACCGGCCGATACCGACCTCGCCGCCGCCACCAGCAGCAGCGACGCGCCGACGACGACCTCCTCTTCGAGCGTGCCGAATTCTCCAGCGGGCGCACGCCGTTCGCAGCGCTCCTCTTCGACGTCGTCGTCGTGCTCGCCGCGCCTGCACGCAAAGAATGTCCATCTAAGCAATCCGGACGTAACGACGACGACGCGCCCGACGATGAGCAACGTGAAGCCAGCCGGACACGGCACGATTGCAATCTCGCCGCGCATTCCCACGCCGAACGCGTCCAGGCGCAATTCGGCCGTCACGCCGACGCAGACGCCGCCCGAGAGTCCGCGCATCGTCGAGGTGTACGACGACTGCAACGGCTTCCTCGCCTTTCCGCCCGTCATTGCCAAGTGTGCACCAGGTCCTCCAGCGACTCCCGAAGCGCCGCCGAGGACGCGACTGGCGAAGATTCAGGCGCAATTCGAGCAACCGGTCGAAAACGAAGAAAATCGAAAGTAGGCGGATTTTGAATCATACCTGGTTGGATTGACGTCGATTGCAGCAAAATTTGCGTTGGCACTCCTAAAAATAACAAATTTCAGTCTAAATTTAACGCGATTTCATTCATTTGCACCACGTGCAATTCATGGGGTTTTGGAATTTGATGCTTTCAAGTTTTCAATGTCAAATTGAATAACAACATAATTTCGTTTTGCTTGCAGGAAAAATCTCGTCAATCAAGAGGCGAAATTTCAGAGTCAACTCAATGATCTTACAAAGCAACTGGCGGCTCGTGATGCCGAAGCTAATAAGTTACGCTTCCAGATGGAAGAACTTCAACGAGATGTATTTGCCAAGTCTGCCGGAATGGACAGTAAGTTCCACCACCCTCGACAACTAAAATATTCATGATAACACTTACCATTTCAAAGGGCTTCAAGCAGAACTTCAAGCAGCTCACAAGGAATCCGAGTACGTAAAGCAGCGACTAAGAAACTTGGAGTCCGACCTGCAGGACTACCGTGAGAAGAACGGGCATTTAACCGAGGAAATCGCCAAGAAAGCAGGTACACAACGCTCCACGTGAACCTGAAACCGAAAAACAAAAGTCATTGAAAGTTAATGATTCACTTGTTCTTACATAATTACCTCAAAATCGCATGAATCATTTGCAGCAAATATTTTTGTTTCCACTAAATGTTTGACTCATATTTAGACACAATACATGTTCTAGAAAACTTTGCCGAGAATGAAACACAAGCGACGAGCAAGATCGGCGAATTGGAGCGAGTCATTCGCGAACTGCGCGAAAAAATCGAAGCGCTCGAAGCGCAAATCCGCCAACTACAAGCAGAAAAGCAGGCGCTCGTCGATCAACACGCCAGCATCATCGCCGAGCGCGACAAAGAGAAGCGGCACGTGGAGCAGCAGCTGGAGGAGGCGATCAAGCAGAAGAACCTCGTGGCGGCGAAGTGGCAGACCGAATTCGAGAAGCTGCGCACCGTCAACCTGCTGAAGGAGCAGAGCCTGCTCGACGACTTCGAGTGGCAACTGCGCGAGGTGCACAAGACGTGCAAGACGCGCCTCGACGCGAAGGAGAAGTCGCTGGAGCAGCGCCTCAAGGAGGCGTACCGCGACGCCGAGGTGAAGATGACGATCGCGCAGGAGATGATGAACGAGGTGCAGCACCTGAAGGCGTGCAAGAGCGAGGTGGCGGCGCTGCAGGGCCGCTCCGAGGAGCAGAAGGCGGCGATGCAGGCGCTCGTCGACAAGCAGGAGGAGATGCGCACGACGGAGCAGAGTTTGCGCGACGAGGCGAAGAAGCTGCGCAGCCTCATCGACCTGGAGAAGGAGAACCTGCAGCACATGCAGCGCGTCCATCGGCAGGAGCTGATGGACAAGGAGCGCTGGCTGCAGAACACGCTGCAGGAGAAAAAGACTGAAATCGCCGAGTACTGGGAGGAGCGGCTGTTGCACGAGATCGGCCGGCTCAAGTGGGAGCTGGAGCAGCTCTACGTCGAGGAGAAGCGCGACGCCATCGCCGAGCTGAAGAGCGCCAAGGAGGAGGAGTTCGAGGCGGCGAAGAAAAACTGGGAGAAGAAGATCAATGAATGTCTGAAGGAGGTAATTCGCATACAAATACGTACCAATTTCGAGGTGATAAGTTGGGGTTTTAGATCAAGGAATTGAAGCGGACTTTAGATGAGAAGGAATCGTATTATCAACATGAACTGGTCGCGCAGCAGACGAATTCCGACCGGGAGATATTTGAATTTCGTCGCATCATGGACAAAATCGATAATGCACATCACGAAAGATTCGAAAAACTTTCAATGGACCACGAATTCGAGATAGGTTTGTACTGAAACCCCCAAATATCCTCCGCCACTTTGATATCATTAATTGCACCACTCTGTAACAAACATTCTTTACAAATTCCAAATGTAATTTTGTATACGATATCTAACACACATTAGATGCACCCAGCCAGCCGCCTTTTGTCATTTTTAATACAGCAAAACGAGGTAATCCTAAGCAGCACACGGCATCAATTGCCAACAATTCTAAAATAAACATCTCGAGTTGCGCATCGAGCGCAGTTCGAATGCAACGCGCGCACGCATTTCACACGACTATTCGAAACATTTCAGAAAAGCTCAACGCCCAGCACCGGGACAAGGTGGCCGAAATGGAGATGTCCCACAAGAACCAGACGTCCACGCTGCGTGCCAGCCTCATCCTGCTCAAGGACCAAATGGAGAAGGAGGCCCAGCAGCAAATCAACGAACTGATCGCCCAGCATCGATCGCAACTAGGTACCCTCACAAAAAACAACTACAATTCGCGAGCTGAACTAATGATTTGCTGGTAGATACGCAATGGGCAAACCTGGTGCACCAGAAATCGGAGGCGATCAAACTACTAGAGCAGGACTACGTGTCGAAGATACGCACGCTGGAGGAGCAGTTCTACACGCAGCAGAAATCGCACGAGGCGCGCGAGATCGAACTGCTCAAAACGATCGACTCGCTGAAGAACGAGATTGCCGCCAAGGATTCGACGATCGACGACATGCAGAGCAACGTGGACACGCTGGAGGGCGGCGTGCAGGTGCTCAACCAGGAGATCGCGCAGCAGAGCGAGCAGCTGATGAAGAATCGGCGCGATGCCGATCAGAAAATCAGGTTTGCCCATCTTCCAACCTTCACGTTGCACGCACAACGTTTGAATTGATTCACGACTCAATAACGTTGATGTGCCGACAACTAATCTCTTCTGTTCCATGTCTAGTACCACGCGTGTTGCTTTGTCGGCGTCGTCGTCGTGCACCTTGTGCGTGTACCCGACGATCGCGTACTTCCTAGCCGACACCTCTCTAACACTCATTTTCGCCCTGCTCACGCTCTTCCTAATGGCGAGACGAGCGCGCTTCAAATCCGCTCAGTAGGCGCGTTTTGCCTCATCTCATTTGGTGTGCGTTCACTGCGTGTGCTTCGTGTGGCTGGTTCGTTGTTGTCGGGCGGCTGCGAGTCTAAACAATGCCGCGTGTTGCTCCGTTCTTCCGTTTGCAGAGGCCTGCAGGACGTCCTCATGAAGCTGCAGGCGCTCGCCGACCAGGAGCGCGACGAGTTCCAGGCGAAGTTCGCCCAGCAGCAGAAGCAGTCGCAGCAGCAGGTGGATCACTTGCAGAAGAAGATTCTAACGCTCACCAAATTGTAAGTATCGGCCTACAAAAATACTTGATGAAGCAATGCAAAATGACCGTCCTTGATGTTGAACTGTTTGTAGATTTGAAGAAGTGCGATCACGCTATGAACGCCGCGAATCTCGTCAAGAGGATCTCAACGTTATCGCGGATCTTCGCCAAATGATTGCCGAACAGGAAAAGGACCTGGCGTGCATCAACGAGGAGAAGCGTTACTATCAGATGCAAATGATGAATCTGCAACGAGAAAACGATCCGAGCTACGAAGACGGCGAAGATGAGTTCGTCGACTCCGATGATTTCCCCGTCGCGAACGGATACACCGTGACATTTCCGGGTGACCCCGAGCCGAAGCTGGCGATACCGCCTCCGCCACGGCCCAAACTCGCCACCGGCACCATCAATCTAGCCATACCCCCAACGATACCAGAATGTGATGATTGTGATGACGAAGCGTAAGCTTAAGTTTTGTATGTGTAAACCATGCCCCGCTGAGCGGGCCTCCCACCGCTCAGCCATTCGATTGTAATTTATAATTACGCGTTTATATTAAGTGTTGTAATAGTTACGCAAAAACTGATTAAACTTATGTTATAAAAAGTAGAGCTACGTGCCTTAAAGCCTAGAATTTGCGTCGCTTCAGTATGTCCGGCTTCCAGTGGATCGGATGGGACTCCTCTGTAGCCGTATCATCCTCCTTGTAGATCTTGATGGTCTTATCAGCTTCGGTCGTGATGAGACGTGAACCGGAATGATCGAAAGTCATCGAAAAGATGCCGGCTTCGCTGTCCATCGAGCCGGGCTGCACTGGTGCCTAAAATTTTCACGAAAATGTTGCACAAATTTCTACACTGCATGCACCGGCAAATGAACGTTACAAATGAGAAATTGAAACAAAATGGCCGACTTGCAAAAATTTCGTTGGACATTTCATGAGGTGCTTTCCTTGCAACTTCAATGGCGCCACTGGGCACTTTGAAGTGCCCAACATTATTTCAGGAACGCGCAATATGTTGCAATATGGATGAATTGAAATTTTGATAAAAACTTACTTGTAATCGTTGGAAATTATAACCAGTACGCCAATCCCAGAACTGCAATGTACCGTTGTCACCTCCGGAGACGAGTACACCCTCCGGATTCACAGCCAAACAATTTAGAATGGCATTATGTCCAGATAAATTCTGAATGAACTTCCCATCAGGACATTTCCATTGTTTAATGTTGTCCGGCGAGCCGGAAGCGAACATATACAATGTGGGATGGAAAATCAAACTTCGCACACTCTTCTTGTGATTTGTCAGTGTACACATTGATTTTCCAGCGGCCAAATCCCACAAACGAATTGTCGTATCATGGGATCCGGTCACAACTTGTGGTTCAGCAGCCTGGCAAATCACACTAGCTACCGTGTGAGTATGTCCCGTCAACGTGTGCACATTCGCCTTCGTCCTCATGTCCCACACACGAGCTGTAGAATCACGTCCGGCCGAAACAAGTACATCGATGGTCGGATGCAATGCCAACGAGTATACAGCCGACAAATGCCCATGATAATGCCTGATAACTTTGTTGTACTCCAAATCCCAGCATTTCACTTGTCTGTCTTCACCACAACTGAACAGATAAGGATGCCTACTGCTCACAGCCAAGCCTCTAACTGTACTCACATGACCAGTGAGTGAGACCTTCAATTGCCCACTTGCAAGATCCCAGATTTTGATAATTCTGTCTGCAGCACCAGTAGCAAACCACTATAAAAGACAACTTTAATTACTACTTTTATTTTAATCAATAAATCATGATGTACCTCATTTCCTGGTTCTACTGTAACACATCGCACCCAACCAAGATGTCCTGATATCACTCTGTACAGTTTCCAAGGTGCATGCCATTTGGGCTTTGGCATAACACTGGCTCTCTTCATCAGTGACTGAGATTGTGGATTCTGTCCAGGTAGTGGCATTTTTGTAGCAAGTGTTGTGTTTGAATAAGGTACAACAACATCAGAGTTCTCTCCTGTTCCTGGTGGGGGAGGATTTGGACCAGCTTCAGTGTCCTGCAGTTGTTTCATAGCTTGCATTTTTTTAATATCATCAAATACCAAGCCATAGCTATCACGTGCTTTCACTAATTTGCGAATATTTTCCCTATAAGAATTAATATAAATATGTGTATGAGGGACCTTTATGAATTCTTACGCTTTCTCATCAACAGCAGGCAATTGACCCTGATTGGATAGGAACATATCATGAGATCGCTTCAACGAACGGAACACCAGCATGTGCACCGCATGCCTCTGCACTTCTTCAGTCATCTTGTCACTAAATTATTAATGTACCATTTAAATATTAATTTAGAAATGTTTTCACCGACACAGCGTTTGGTAAGCGTTGAAAATTTTAGAGGTTACAAGATGAACAAAAAAGACTGTTCCGCTCATTGCTTACAGCGCCCTCAGTAACATGTGAATGATTCCATTTATGAAACCAAAATGGCGGATTAATTAAAATTGGTCCTCAAACTAATTAAATGCTTTTAGGGCCAATTGAGGGGATTACCTGAATGCAATTAACTCAATTAATGACTGAATGTAGGTCAATTAATGCTATTTATACCTTGAGGACAGTTGACTACCTCGACTGGGAGCGTGGCGCACTCCTGTAATCCTGCTACCGGGAGGTCAGATTTGGCGGATGGTTTGAGGTCGGGGGCTCTGTGGCGGAATGCTCTCACGTTGACTGGGTGTCCACACTAAGCTGGGCGTCAATATGGGCATCCTGGAGGAGTCCGGGATGGCCAGGTTGGCTAAGGAGAGGCGAACCGGGCCAGGGGGGAAACCCAGCAGCCAAAAGTCTCCGCGTCGTGCAGTAGTGGGATCGCGCCCGGGAGTGGGACGTCCGTCGCAGCCCGACCAACATAGCTAGACCCAAATCTTTTTGCACACTTTTTCTCATCCTAATATTAATAGTTGTTAATTTAGCGCGAAAATTTTCGTCTACTATCGCGTAATTGGCAAAATAACATGTAATAATACTCGTGCTTTTTCCAGCCTGACTGGTTGCATGCATTTTATACTCCAGCTCGAGCCAGCGAGTATCGACAATAATATATTAACATCTATTAATATCAGAGGAAGGAATAGAAATACAAAATAGAAATGATAATAGAGATTTGATTTGTGTTACGTGCGTAGGTTCCGATGCTTGTAGTTGATTTGTGGCTGCGATGGGGGCGGCAGCAGGTGATTGAGCACCTTCGGCATGTACTGCATCTTCTCCAAGATGGGTCGCGGGATCACCTCCTTGTCGGAGAACTTGACGACCTGCCCGGTCTCGTACCGATATTGCACTTGATGCTTGCCATCCACCCACAACGTGGTGCCGTCCGTGAAGCGCACCATGACCTCACCTCCAGCGAGCTGCGTAGCCTCGCCAACACCAGGTACGTGCACTTGCTTGCACCTGGAGGTGCTGGCTTGCGTCGCGGACGACGTCGCCGACGCTGGAATATTCGCTTCGCTCGGCATCGCCACCTGAGACGAATAACGAAATATGATGTATATAAATGCGAGTAAACAAATAAAAATAAAAGTTTACCTTGGCTTCATTTGATGGTCGTGCATTCTCCTTGTTCGTCTGCGGCCGCCGGCCAACAATGATCGGAAAATTGCACGGTCCAGGGAGCTGCGTGAGCGTGCGCTCCAGAAGGATGCAATGATTACGCGACTCGTCCGCGTGTCGCCACATAATGCCCAGCGCGCCCGTCAACTCCTTGCATTGCTCAGCGCTCTGGACGTTGACACGATGGCCCTGGGCGTCGATGAGCGTGATGCCCTCGCTAGTGCTCTGCGCTACCTTGCCGCCTTCATAGAAACAGGCTTCGAAGTCGACGAGGTTCTCCATCAGGAGGCACTTCGCCATTGGCGTGTAGCACGTGATCTTCGGCGTCTTTGCGCGCACCAGCTCGACGAACTTGTACGCGTACATGTACTTCTTCCAGTGACGCTCGGGAAGGTTCTCGAAGCTGAAGATCTGGTCGGTGCCTTGCGCGGGGAGCTCAGGTGGCCGTGCCGCAGGGAGCGCACCACGTCCGTTCTCCGGCTCGTAGAGGACGATGCGCTGGCCGTCGGGCGAGATGCGGCACACCTCGCAGACAAGGTCACGTTTCGGCTGGCCACGTTTCTTGATGAACTCGATGCACACGTCGCCAGACTCCTGGATCGTCAGGATGGCGTTCTTCGTCTGATGGCGCGTCGGTAGTAGACGATGCGCGATTAGTTTCACGGGGCCTTTACCGTGCGTTCGCTGCGAGGCTTCTACGAAGAGATAACAATGAATTGATGTAATTTGCTAACGAAAGTTTACCACAACGAGACACACCTTGTTGTTGCTGCTGTTGTGACAAAGCTTGCTGTGAAGTAGCGATGCTCGTTTGGACGGTTTGCAGCACACCCTTCAAATCCAGTCCCTGACCAGTGTCCGTGAACAAACCGTTCGCCATGTGGTCCTTCACGGGTATTGGATTGTCCAATACGACGGAGGAGGCGCGATTCGAGAACACCGAGCTGGGGCGCTCGCTGCGATAGGCGTAGTGGAAGTCGTGGCTGGAGGCGCGCTCCGCGCCCAGATGATGGTGGCCATCCGTGAGGCGATCCACGCTTCTCGTGCTCGTCTGCCGACCGAATGCCTGCTGCGAATTCGACGGCAAGCAGTCGCTGCTGGTGCGGCGCGGCTGGATGTCGTTTCTGTAGTTAAAATCACTGAATGCAGAGTCACGCCGACTTGACATCGTATGAATACCTGAATCTTGCGTCATATTACTTGACATGCCACCGGTGAACATCTGAAATCATCCACCTCAATCACAACTTTCCAAAAAAATACCTTTAAAGCTAGACTTACACTGTAACGCTTTATGAACGGATGTTCGAGTATCTGCGCCAATTGCAGACGATCCTTGGGGTTCTTTTGCAGCAAGGAATTAATGAGATCCTTGGCCTCCATGGATAAATGCAATGGCAGATCGAACTTTGCCATTACCACTCTGGTAAGTGTACTCTTCACTGCCTGTGTATCGAATGGTGGCTTACCCACCAGCAAGGTATACAGCAAGCAGCCAATACCCCAGACATCTGCCTCCAACCCATGCGAGCCTCGAGACGCCACCTCCGGCGAGATGAAGTTCGGCGTGCCGCACATTGTCATGTGTTTCTCGTCAGGACGTGATAATTGGGTTGCCAGCCCAAAGTCAGCAATTTTCTACAAATTGATAAATTGTAGCTTCAAGAAATGTTATTAAAAGATTTTATGGTACTTACTATTTGCATATCATGAGTCAGCAATAAATTTGATAAGGACATATCCCTGTGAAGAATATTATGTGAGTGCAGGTACTGCAAGCCTTCAACAACTTGTCGAATAACATTGCTGGCTTCCACTTCTGACAAAGTATGCTTCTGCAAGACAATCATGATTTAGTTTACAAAATGGGCGCCAAGCAGATAACACTACCTCAGTATTCTTCTTCAGGAAGCTTTGCAACTCTCCATTGTGGCACAATTCCAGCACTAAATACACATAGTTGTCATCTTCAATAAATGTGTACAACTCCAATATGGAGGGATGCTTAAGCCTATAATGTATCGAGACCTCCTGCCTGACTCTATCCACCATTCCAGCAGCTTGCATCAATTTCTTGTCGATCTAAAACATTCACTAATTAAAATCCAACAGGTGTACACTAGGTGCAATTGCCAAACCATTTTGATTGCGACGTGAAAGCCCGTTTGTAAGCATTTCGCTCGGTATACCGAGGCAAATCCGCCTCGGCCCAGTAAATTTATTATTTCATAGTCCTACAACATGTAAACAACACCATCAATAACAAAAATATTGTTGGTAAACAAAAACTGTCTAACCTCAATACGTTCGCTGAATGTTCGTGCAACGTTCATTTCGGCTGGCTTAACGTTCGAATTTATCCAGTTATTTCATAACAATCCAATGGGTCATTTGTAAATTTCACTTAATTCTCATTACAACTTAATTTCACATCACGGCACAATCCAAATTCGAAAACAAACGGTTACAAGAAATGTCAAAATAGGACGCTATTTCAAGGACAAATAAAAGATAACAAGATGGTGCAAATTTTTGAACCATGATTGAAAGCGACATCTGTTGATGACTTCCATTTTGTGTGTAGCCTAATAGCTGACGCTAGATGTAGCGCCATTCGAAAGTTGTCAAATTCAAATCGTTTTCATCAATATATTGAACAATAATCATTTTCAAAACGTAACTAGCCATGAAATCGCGATTTTCAAAATAAACGGCTCATTTGTTCAAATCCATCTCGCACAGTATATTGAATCAATATTGATATTGCTTCTGAGCAATGGGGAATATTGTGCAATATAGGTTAAGTTCTACTATATTGATTGTGTCCTAATCAGAATATTATCAACAATGAGTTTTATAAAAGAAAGGGAAGCTGAGAGAGAATTTATTTTGGAATGTATCGAGGTGTATCGATCGTTACCAGCTCTGTGGGATTCCAAGTGTAAAGATTATAACAACAGAGTCAAAAAGGATATGCAATATGAAATATTGCTCAATAAATACAGAGAGAAGTATCCTGATGCTGACAAATCGCAATTAGTTAAGAAAATCAATTCGTTACGCACCAACTTCAGGAAAGAATGGAGGCGCATTAAACAATCCTTAAAGAATGGTTCCTCAGAAGGTGACAAAGTGAAATCATCATCATCATGGTATTTCAATGCACTGAATTTTATCATTAATGAAGATGAACTAAATGGATTGCCATACCCTGTTAAAGTATTGGGTGAAACCAGTAATTTTGAAGAGGAAGGGATGATATCTTTTGAAGTAGATATAGGAGATGATAAGGAGATTGTCAATACAGCCAACAATCAGTCAATGAATGTAAGTAGTTCCCTAATTTCAGAATTAACATCTGAATTATGCACAGAATTCTTTGGCAAACATAATAAACAATATGCAACTTGCAGCACAAAATTGAGTCTCCAAATAAGAAGCCAAAGAGAGTTGAAGAACCTGATGTGTTAATAACAAAGGCATGCAATCAACAACATCCACAATCCTACTTTGATAAAATTGCTGCAGCATGGGTGGCAGAATTACAGAAAATGAGGCCACAGCAACAATTGTTTGCAAAGAAAGCTATCAATGATATCTTATTTGAAGGCCAAATGGGCACACTGCACAGAGATTCTGTGCAAATTAACTGTACAAATCGCGCATCTAGTCCAATACAGTTTCACTTACCTTCACCCAAGATTTCAGGTTCAGGTGCGTGATTCTATTGCAATTACGTTTTGTTGATATTCTCATCGGACGTTCAAGTTAATAAATGATGGTTTCGTCTCATTGTTTTACAACAATTCTGAAATAGCAAATGATTGAAGGTTATTTGCGGAAGAAAGACCTTCAATGCACTATTGTAAACGTTTAGTCTTACTCGGCATATAATTAGAGATGAATTTCGATAATATATGAAGTGTAGAGATGGAGATCGAAGTTGAATTGTTGTAAAATCGAAGTACCGCAATAAAGAAATGCTTTTAGTTATAGTTACCAACATTCCACGTCCGTTATTACATCTTTTCGGATTGTAGAATCACACATTCTTGTTGCACGGCGTTGTCGCTGGTCCAGCAGCTACTTTTGCAGGTGAATATCAAAACGTTGCCGAATTCAAGTCTTGTTGATGATCCGGAGTGATCTCCTTGGAGGTGCAGCATTGGTATCAGCGTTGGAAGCAGTTGGAATTCGAATACAAGATCCCCTTTGCAACTTTTGCATTTTCGCGGAGCATCTTGTAAAGGAGATAATAATAATGCACCAGCAAGACGGCAATACCTATATAAAACAAATACTTTAGTAGATGATATGTTCTCTGGAGGAATGCAACAATTTACCGTAAGAAATGCCCAGGATTTTGTCGAATTTTCATCAAGAAGTAATGAAACATTTTATCTCCGTGCGCTGGATGGCTTTTCTCGTACTTTTCCAACGTGGAATCGCCACCCACAGGATCTCGTCCTCCACCACCTGCACCACCTCCTCCACCTCCAATGAAATTAACGTCTTCATTGTGTGCCTGATACTCCTGGAGCAATTCGCGAACATGTCGATCCATCTGATGTTTATGTTGCTCCTCCTCTTCGTAAACACTTACGAAGAACGATTCAAATTGCACGGGAGTCTTACGGTGGAATAACTCCTGTGGTAAATTTGCAACATCGTTAAGAATTGCATTAATGTCGCGTTGAGGATACGTGGGGGTGTCAATAGTGACGACTTCGCCTTCAGCTCCTTCGATTTCAGCGCTTGCTGTTGGCGAATGAATGGTTCCAACCGCTCCACCTGAAAATTAAAGTTAAAAAATTAATTTTAAATTCAAAAAGAAAAAGTTTTAAAAGAACTCCCTGGCGGGGAATCGAACCCCGGTCTCCCGCGTGACAGGCGGGGATACTGGACCACTATACTACCAGGGACTGTTATAAAAGGACGTAAAGTCAGTTCATTTAAGTACATATTGATTTTATATCTAACTTCTAACCTACAATTTTGAGTCCTTGATATATTCACAAATTTCACATGGCCCTGTATGAAACTAATCACTATAAACAAGATATGAGCATCATGTCATGGGTTAATATTGTGAAATACTTCTTGGCCGATAACAATAAGCGTTAACAAGTGCGATGACATCGTTGAAAGAGTCGCCTGCGACGAAGCCAACATTTGAGTTTGTGCGACATGTACGATACGAACATCTTGTCGCAGGTATTTCAGGAGGATTGGTGTCTACATTACTCCTACATCCTTTGGACGTTATCAAAATTCGACTTGCTGTAAGCGATGGCCGTTCAAATATACCGGGATATAATGGCATCACAGATGCATACAAATCAATTGTGAAACACGAAGGCATACAAGGATTCTACAAGGGTGTTGTACCCAATGTATGGGGAGCTGCATCCTCATGGGGGCTCTACTTCTTATTCTACAACTCAATTAAGGCATGGACACAAAAAGGTAATCTACAAACGCCGCTACGCGCGGATCAACATCTGATAGCTGCTTCAGAAGCTGGCATCATGACTCTACTAATAACAAATCCAATTTGGGTGGTGAAAACAAGGCTCTGCCTGCAGTACACATCGCCCAAGGAGCGCTACAATGGCATGTGGGATGCCCTGGTGAAAATCTATCAGGCAGAGGGTGTTCGTGGCTACTACAAGGGGCTAACTCCAGGAATATTTGGTGTATCCCATGGAGCTGTCCAATTTATGGTCTATGAAGAGATGAAGAACAAATACAATGAGTACAAGGGAACTGCTATCACCACCAAATTGGGTACTGCTGAATATTTAATGTTTGCGGGAATGTCGAAACTGATAGCGGCTGCTACAACCTATCCTTATCAAGTAATCAGGGCGCGATTGCAAAATCAGCATACGGAATATAAAGGCGCGTTGATGTGCATCAGAGAGACATGGCAATTTGAAGGATGGCGTGGCTTTTACAAGGGGCTAGGCACGAATTTGTTGCGTGTTATGCCAGCAACAATGTTGACCTTTCTCACCTACGAGAACGTCTCACATTTCTTAATGAAACCGACGAAGCCCGCTTCGATTTCCCATTAATTCAACGCATAGATAACATAAGTAGTAACTGATTTGTTCTGTGATTTGTAAATGTAAATGTCGCTTTGTTTCCATTTGTTAATTGCGAATAAATTCGATTAAGTTGAGGTGATTACCTTGTGCCTCTGCAACGCAGCCGTTGGCGTTCTTGTCGTCGACCCCCAGGTGCTCAAATCCCATCCGCAACGAGTCGTCCAAGCTGGCACTTTCGTCGTCATCATCAGACTTGTTGATTACGTTCCCATTCTCTTCGAAATTCGAGTTATCATCATCCCAATCGTCAGCGCCTTTGCACCAATCCATCGAACTTGCTGTTGTGCCTCCAATCGTGGATGTTCCCGTCGAAGATGATGTGATTTCTTGTATGGGACATTGTGCACGAAGACAAATCCAGCTGGAGAAATTAGTATACATGAATAAATGCTGTTGAGGGATATTGAAGCAGCTCACCTTTCATTTTGATTCCAGCAATTTGGATTGATGCACGCGAAAACGTAGAGGGTACGATGATATGAAGAATTTTCCAACGGTGCATACACTTGACTAATTAATAGGCGTGGGAGCTGACACAGAGGACAATTCGGCGCATCAACTTTCAAATTTCCCGATGCGTCCTAAAATCATAATTAAATTTAAAATGGCTGCCAAAAACTTTATGGTATGATGCTATATTCAACGGGGGTGTAACTCAGTGGTAGAGTGTCTGCTTCGCATGCTGAAAGTCCTGGGTTCAAATCCCAGCTCCTCCAAAGCATCTTTTTTGCTTTTATTATTATTTTTGTTTAAATAATTTTAAAAGCAACCTCAACAGGTACAGAAATTATAAAAGCAAGTTATATTAATTTGAACTTACTGGTTGCCCCCCAATTTTGTTTGTTGTAAAGTTGACTAGTGTTTTGTTTTTGTCGCTGACTGGCTCATCTTCGTAGCCGAGCAACGTGACAACATTTTTGCACGCCATTTAGCACTCTCTCAACCGTTTAAACAATGCGTCTCTAAACCTCATCGGCCACTGCAAACTAGTAACAATAACAAAGAGGCACTGAAATCTGGAAAGCGTCCCAGCTGATCGTACGCGAGGAACGTGATAAACAGGCACGCGGAAAGGCAAGCACAAAGCGTTCGAGGTTGAATAATTTAGACAACCAACGATGCACCGCTGCTGCAGCGCTTGCGTGTATTGCGGGCGCACCGCGCGGCTATCGATCAACACCAAAGGGCCGAAATGCAATGAAATTGAAAAAAGTAAACAGGTATTTAGGTCAAACAACGATCCGGGCGTGCACTCACCACGTGCCCCAACGTTCCACCTGGACTTCACAGCTTCAAGATGTCTTTGCCTCGTTTTTATTAAATCGACAGTCAGAAAACGACTAATAATGACGCATATACAAAGATACTTGACTATTGACTCCCCTATTCATCGAGTGGAATGACCAAACACGCAATCACATCACACAGGACTAATTTATGCAGACACGCTCGCAAACAAACACGTTAAAAATGTGGAAAACATCGCCGACGCTTGCTAATAAGATGTCGTGATGACTGGGGGATGACTGAAGGTGTGAGAAATCTTACAATTCGTCGTGGGTGCCGAGATGATCCTCGATGAATTCGTACAAGCTCTGCAGGCTACGATTGCCGTTATATTCGGCGACACGTTTACCGTTTTTGAAGAGCACCACCGACGGAAAACCTTCGACCTCCTGGTCGTTGCAAAGCTGTTTGTTGACCTCCAGGGTGCAATCGACTTTGACGATGTCGACGTCAGGGTGACCAATAAATTTCTTACCCAATTCGTCCCATGTAGGCGCCAAGCGTTTGCAATGTCCACACCACGGAGCGAAGAACTTCACGAATGTGATGCCTGTTGCGATGCCCTGATTGAAGTTCTCACCAGAGAGTGTGATCACATTCGATGCTTCCTCCTTTTCTTCCAACTGCTTCTGGAACTCGTCCTCGGATTCACCTGCTGGGGTTCCAGCCATGCGGGTTACATAGTTTTTGAGATCATCCAAGCTTCGTTGACCTTGGTATTTCTCCACCTGCAATTTTCTCTCTGTATAAGACATGAAATAACAAGGGATATGATTTACTTTGCGTCCATCTTCAATCCATAAAAGTGTGGGATATCCTTTGATGTCAAATTGACTGCAAATGCTGCGATGTTGGGTACAATCAATCTTGGAGATTTGCACGTTATCAACGGGGCCGAGATTCTTGCCAAGATCATCCCAAACAGGCGCCAGTTTCTATAAATAAATAAGCACATACTTTGTATCAATTTCGACGCAAAATATGTGACGTTGAAAAATGCTAGGTCATGATTTATTACCTGGCAATGTCCGCACCAGGGCGCATAAAACTTCACGAAATGCTTGCCGTTTGAGACGTGCTTCTCGAAATTGTCTTCGTTGAGCTCGTATAAGCTGACAACAGGCAGTGCTTCTAGCCGATCCTCAGCCCTAAACTAAAAATAGCGCATCAAATAACGATAGTTCATTGAACTGTTCCCAAGCTTACCACATTTGTTAGATCATTAATGAAGGTCGTTAATGAAGGTAAATCTCTGGTGCCTTTGAATTTAATGCCCTCCAAGCTGCCCTTCTTGTAAAACTTCAATGTTGGATAGCCAGTGATTTCATGCAAATTACACAGGTCTCCATTTGTGGTGCAATCCACCTTGGCGATCCTCACTTTGCCTCCATCTTCATTGAGCATCTCAGCAAGTTCCTCCCAGGTTGGATGCAATCGCTTACAATGTCCACACCTAGCAAACCCAAAATTAGTATTGGTTACCAACATTTCACCTCGAAACAGATGTTTTGGTAAGATAAAAGTGATAGTTACCATGGGGCATAAAACATGACGAAATGATTCTCTTTGACGACTTCATTTTCAAAGTTATCTGCATTATACTGCCACGTGTAGCCCTCCTCGTTGGGATTCTTATCCTGGGACTGCGCCGCGACGCCGAACAATGTGATAAGGCCCATGAATGCGGTGCCCGCAATTAACACCTTGGACCGGAACATGATTGAATGTCGTTGATTGATGTTCTCGATGTGTGTCTCGAAGATGATAAAGCACTTTGTATATTGTATATCTATGCGTAAAGCGAATGGATTAAATGCTATTGGAACTTGTTGGTAATGTAAAAATGGTAGAAATGATAATGCACTTTGGGAGGACCGATGCTTTTGCCGCGTTGTGTCGTCGTTTTCGACGACTACGTTTACGGAGTCGCGTTTTTATCGTTTTACGCAGTCCAAAGTTATTCCTATCACCTATATCAATCACGATTACAACTTCAATGAACGTCGGCCAAACGCGATTTGCTCGATTTGAAGGTTATATATGGCTGATATGGACGCAAACGCGAGCAAAACAAGATGATTAAATATGCAGCACGTCGCACACGTCTGTGTACATTTTGCCTATAGCATACGCAATATACCATGGGCGGAACATTTACATTTAAAAATTGTGATTTCAATCGTGATTTTTAAATTGTTAACTCTCCAAAGTGCTAAGATTCATGTATCAGTGTTATTAGAGCTTTATACTAGTAAGTTTTGAAGTTTTTTGGCTACTTTCAGACCACATTTGTACATGGGAAAAATGTTGTTACGCCTTTGATTTTTATAATTTACATTCCCATTGCTACAATGATAATAATGCAATATTAATTTCAAATAAACGAATGCGAAATAAAAATATAAATAGCAGACGTGTTTAAGCACTGTTATCATTAACAATTGCATACGAAATGAAGGGAATTCTATTGATAACATATTTGACTTTTCGTTTGTAATTTGAGGAGAATAATTGGAAATTACTGGCATTTGGTCGCACCTTCAACAAAACAATGTCAGTAAAGAGTTTTATTGAAGGATATCATTAATTAATTACCCGAAGCCATTCTCGCCTATAGAACTTGTGGGAATTATACGATTGTAAACATTATCCTTTGGATCTACGACATTTTTTGTTGATTGTTGGTGATCTGAGTTGGCTAAATTTGCTCGTATTTCATAAAACCCTGTTTGTGATGCGTGTGAATAGAGAGAACGAGCGAATGCTCTGGAAATGAAGTCGCAATTCGAATAAAATTGGTGTTCTGACATTGGTAGTTATCAGTGTTGCTTGGCATATAACAACTAATCGTTTAGATGTATATACATTTAAAATGGCTTCCGCTATTCGTTTATATCATATTTGTTTGATTTGTTGTTCGGTTACCGTTACTCTAAGCTCTAACAACGCTATTGATACGTATATATTAATGAGTCAACAATTTCTTGCATTTCAGAACGTTTTCCTATCGATTTTGATCTCGAATTGATTGTCCTATTTACATACCGACCTTCAGGACCGATTCTACGAGTATATTCGTCTACTTTTTAGTCTAATTGTGAGAGACCCGCCATGAAAATGTACGCCATTTCATCGAGGGGGTAAATCGTTTGGGGGATCATTCGGGGATGGCGTCCAAGACGAGTTTGAAGCGTGCAAAGGGGCGCTCGAAGAGGCGGAATCACGTGTAGACGATGTCCAGGTCATGGTAGCCGTTATAGCCGGCCATGGCGAACGTGGAGACGTCGTCTACGACGATCGTCGGACTAGATCGAGGCGGAGAGCGCGCCGCATGCTGGAAGGTCGGCGTGGCGACGACGCTATGACATCCGGAAGAGGTCGGCGTCCCGGCAGCGACCTGGGGACATCCGTAGTATCGCGGCGTGGACTGCTGCTGATGATGGTGCCCACCGGCAGCGGCGGCGGTGGCGGCGAGCTGGAGCTGCTGGTGCAGCTGATGATGGAAGGTGGGCGAGCCGGTCACCTGACCCTGCCGGACGGCGAGCGCAGATGGGATCTGATGTAGCCGGTACGATAGTCCACCACGTCCCGGCGATGGGGACCTTGCACACCATGCCTGCTCCGCCTGCTCCACCTGCGCACCGGAAGCCCCAAAATCAGAGATACATGTTTAAATCGACGACATGTTGTTCGGTCATCGCGCATTTGTATCGTGTTCGCTGGCTGCCATGGCAATCGATTTGCGATTTACATCGGCAGCCATCTTCGAATATTTCATCATTTCTTTTACCAACGGGACTGATATGTGTTGCATGAAAGCGACAGACAGCGATAAGAGACAGACAAGATAAAAAGGGGAGAGATAGAGTGAGAGAAATGATGAAATATTTCGCCAACATTCCGGCTTATCAGCTAACATTAACATGCGTCATAATTACACGTACAAAATGAACGGAAATGTATACAGGCATTAAAATGCAATTAGTAGAACGTTGTTGCGCTTACGTCTAACAATAAGTATCTACAGTAAACGACAAGGTGCAGATCACATGAACCAAGAGCAAGAACGAATTTGAAATCAATCAAAAACTAGATATAGATCGAACGAAAGCTACTTTGTTTACATTTGGCGGTTTGCGCTTTTCATTTTGAACGTTGGCGCAATTTCAATGCAATTGTCGCCTTCTGGGCCATCCCCCACGATCATTATCCATGTAATTCGGTTATAATTGCGCTAAGAAAATGTGTGTATACGTGGACAAGATGGCGGACGATGATGCGTTTTTTTGTGGTCTATGAAAACATGGAGGCGCGTCGTCGATTGAACCCCATCATCAGACGTGGTGATCGTCTCGGCATCTCATGCATCATCAGCGTCTGTTCTTCCCCGCTTTCGCCGTTTCCGGCTCCTGCTCCTGCAGCAATGGCGCCTCGTGCGCGATGAGCAGTTGGCGACTGCTGGTGTGATTGTTGCTGTTGCTGTTGGTGGTGATGTTGTGATGAAGAAAAGTGGAAAATCTGCGCGAACGTGGCACGGCGCGAGCGTCGCCCTCCTGGGGCTGGTTGCTGGTCCCCAGCTGGCTGGTCCTCGATGGGCTGGACGACATCATCGTCGTCGTCGTCGGCGGCGGCAATAGAAGGTAGCATAGAAGTGTGGCGGCAGAAGTGGGAAGGTTTGTGTGTTACCAGTTACAGACAGACAGGAAGAGAAGAAAGACAGCGAGAGTAAACAAACAAACAGACGACAGATCGGTTTTCAAATTGGTACAATTACAAATCGACGCTTTCATGCATAGATATTGGACGATGGACATGCATTCAAATTTCCAGCAAAATGCTTCCATGCGGAGAAAGAAACGTGTGGATTGATGGTGGTCACGTGTCGTTTTGGGGAACGGACTTACCTCGGTGAAAATAAAGCAACGAATTCAACGGAAAACTCTCGAAATTAACGAATCAAACTTGGTGTTTTTTTGTTGCAGGTGGAAGGATCGATCCGTGTGTTCAAACATTGGAATTTTCGGTGTCGTGTATGCAACCAGCAATGTTACTCGATGTGTACTTGTGTATAGGGTGCAAATTGCAAGACGATCAATGGTCCCCTAAGTCTTCAAAAGTAATCAGATCGATTAGTATGGCTTTCTACAGGCGGAAAAGCGCCCCCCAAACGAAGAAAACATCGGGATGACAAACAGACAACAAACAAAACGACAGGTTGCTGTGGAAACTGGTGGGATACGACATTCATCAAAGAGCAACATTTGTACAAAATACATGAGAGGATATAAATGGATTACGAACTAATTGTTACGCTTACGGACAGTTCAAGCTAACGTTCAACTTGATAAGGGTCTCTACGCTATAATTAATTAATGGGGGAGTTAATTAAGTACTCGCTACGATCGCTAACTAGTGGTTCTAGTTCTAAATAAAGGGTTTGGAGACTACTTAGTCCTAGATGATATGTTGCTACTTGAATTTGGAATTTCTGATAAGATTTTTTTGGTAAAATTTTATTTCATTTTTGATAAAAATTCTAAATGGTCTAAACTTTAAAATTCTATCTATCTGGGATTCTGGATGCGGTTTTTGGCCCACCGGATTTGGACTTTGTACGTTCAACAAGTTTTCTAACACTCTTTCAGACAGCCGATACCGTTAATTACGTTTACGTCTAATTACACACAATTTTGTCCATGGAACACATAACTAATTGGAATCGATCGTAGATGATCTTTCGTTATTGAGCAACAAGTATACGTATCTTGGATTTTCTACACGTTGAGACGCCAAATTTACTTTAAAGATTACCCCAGCCACAAATGGGTCGCTACTAATATTGTCATCTAATTAGGAAAACGCGTTTGTTCGTTGGACCGAGTGAAAACAATCGAAAACAATTCGTCCTGCATTTCCCCCACCCTCAAATCCCGCCGAAAAAATCTAATATTGTCCTGGGCCATTTGCAAATCTCGTTGTGGACATCATGATACAAGTCGAGCGCATACGAATGCAATCAATCGCCTAATTGTAAATATGATAAGAGATAGATGAAGAAAAAGGGTTACTTGTTTGACGCCCCCAAAACGCGCATTGATTGCGCATCCGCCTCATTCTCATTCTCAGCGATAATGAAAACTGCCATAGTACTTGCGACGGCGTGCGCTCATCTTGCGCATTAATTCGTCCTCGTTTTCGCCGCTGTGAACACATACACACAGGATAGTAACACCAGAGATAGTGAACAACTAATTGCGCCTAAGCTACCGCCCCCAGCCAGCCCAAAAAAAAAGGATGCCATCAAAGACATCGCGCATCAAAGAGTGTGTGGCCAATACAAGAATGTTAGAAAATTCCAATTTGCGGCGTGTGTCGTTATCCCCGTTGATGATCGGAATGGATTACAAATCGTATGAATGTGAAATTGATTTGATTGCACGTTGCGCCTCTTGGACTTTCGTTTCGTTTCGTTCGATGTGGATTGCGATACGAGTTTCTGTCTGTGTGCTCGGCTGAGCTTTTGCGCTTTCTCGGTTCTCGGTCAACGTATTTTGTACATCATGAGGAGGACAACGCAGCCGACTACGCATACATACATCAAGTCACGCTTTTTGCCCCGGTTTGGGGTCGGCATACTATAAACAGAATGTAAGAAAACACAACGAATCAGACACAAGAGACAAAAGACAACAAATGAACGACATCATACGTTTAGGTCAGTCAATCAATCAAATCGATACGAGTATGTGATTCGAGACATAAACGGGGCTTGATCATAGAGAGAAAGAAGACAGCGAGGTCGGATGATAATACAAGGAACATAAAATGGCGTCAGATTTTGGGTTGTGTTTGTGTTACGTTGTTTTGATGTTGGTGACTCTACTAATTCTCTTTTCAGCTAGTTAAAACTAATTGGAAGTATGCTATCCGTTAAACTGATCTACAATGATATCGTTTTTAGATATCCTGGAAGTTAACGACATGAGAAAATTCCGGAGAAAGTTGTCAGAATTTTCCTTCAGCTCTAAAATCATTCATTAATCAAAGGTTCTGATACAAAGAAATTTTGATAACTTACTTGTAACGCCAAATGGGACTTGAAATTGCTAAGATAATTTGGCGTTGTGACAACAAACTCCGATCTTTCCTCATATTGATCCTTCAATAACGCTTTGCTTCTTCAGTTTTTCTTGAATACTCCAAAAGAGAATTAGAATAGACTTCTGAGAAACTCTCTGAGAATCTAGAGATGATACGATTCGTGCACTAAAAAATGAAAAACATTGCAGTGCTCTGCATTATCAAAAATTGGATTGGTAACTCATCGCAAAAATCGGTGTGGAAAAAATCAAGAAAAGTAGGTGTTCGATTTGTCTGCCGATGAATTTTGTGTCTTGTTTTCTTGTGGAACGTGTAACAAATCTCAGGCACTCACGCACAACAAACACACACTGATCAAGAGAAAGAGAGAAAGTCTTGAGATACAGAACAAACACAGAGAAACGTTAATGGTTCAACCAACACAATGAGTGATTATGAATGCAATCAATAACCAATAATGGAAAAATTACCAACAAAAGATTGGAGTTGAAATCCGACAAAAACGAATCGAATCGAATGAGAATGCATCGAGTATTTTTGATGTTTGGTGGAGGCGATATGTTCATGTTGTGTCGGATGATAAGAGACATTTATGGCATTCGTCAACGAATCTTCAGCAATGCCGAATGGTTCTACATACCTCGCACTGTGACTCAACATGATGATATTTCTGCAACAAGACAAAACAAACGAGGACTGCAATTAGCATTGTTTTACGTTACAACAAATGTAATTATCATTGCTTAGTTAGTTTAGCCTCATTCATTGTATGGTACACTATGGATACTGGTTAGCAAACCAAATTTCATACAGAGAGAGATATTTGAATATTGTGAGGATGATACAGAATTGATTTATTGGCATCGTTAATATAGGCAGCGATTTTTGTTAGTTGCGCTCTTCGTTTAGAGTCTAATTAAGTAAGCAAGTCTAGAATTTAATGCCAATACAATGTGATTCATTTCACTGAGAAAATTTCATTGATTTTTCAGAGAAAACTTGGTAAAAACTGAAGATTTGGTTGGTGTAATGAATTCACATTGCATTAAAAATCAATCAGATAAAAAGCATTATTCACTTCTATAAAAAGCATTGATCATTTCGATTTGGGAAGTAATTCTCAAATTTCCCACGAGATTAAAAAAGAACACAAGCAGAAAATTATGAAAAATAGCAATATTTCAATTCAATAGCAATTGTTCAGTCTCAGAAATCAAATGAATTACTCATGAGATCATATTTTCAGGTATAAAGTGCACCAAATCTAAGATTTCCCATTGGAAATGCATAACAGGGTGCGATAATCCGATCAAAAACTACAAAAATTCGTATCGATTACTTCCAATTGTCGTTTGTCGCGTTGACTCTTTTGTCTGTAGCTCAATGGTGTCATATTTGATGTTTGTATTGCATGTATAATGGATCAATTTGTCTATGCAATTTACCAGGACATCAAAACAGAGGGGTTTTTGATCCATTCTACAAACTCTACACGCATTCGCATAAAGCACATAGCAAATATACGTTCGAACTAATTGTACGGAAAAATTCTCGATGGATAAGTAAAATGCCCGCAACAAAAAACGTATGAAATATTTATAGAATAATGGAGGAAGCCCAAAAACAAACGCAAACAAGTCCAGGTGCCAAATGGTCATCAATTCAGGTGACGGCGTGCGCATACTCGTACGGTATCCAAAAACCCAAGAGGAAGGTAAATGCCATTTGGAGAAATGAACAAATTGTTTAGTAATATTTGGCACATTCGTTAGTATAGAATGATGATATCATGTGGTTCTTGGCGGTGGTGAATTGGCTGAGAATGGTGATGGTTATATATGAGATCGAAAATGGTCTTTTTTTGAGAGTTGTTAGTCAATGAATGATCCAAAATCAAAAAGTATGATGGAGAGATAGAGAAAAAATAGAGAGAGATTTAAAATGAGAAACAAACCTTCCCCCTGAAGACGCGACTCGTTCTTCTGCAAAAAGAAATTAGAAATCGACGCTAATGAACCAACGAACCAACCAACAACACACATCAGCAACAAACCAATCACTCATCTGGTCAGCATCATTTGTTGCAGAAGGGGGTCATAAAATAAACAATTCCACCCGCAAATCGTGGCATAAGAATAAATCAATCAGTAGTGCGCATCAACAAGAAGAATATTTCTAACCAATTCGTTCATCATTAATTCCAGCGACGAATTCATTTCGTCGTGTATCTATTTCGTGCGACGAAATAGTGAAACGAAACTGACACAGAGCTTTGACGTACAAAATGAAACAACACAAATCGGTGAGGACAGAAAGACGAAACGCAGATCGGAAAGTAAAACGAGAATGGATTGATTTGTCGTCCACTAACGCATGTCAAATCATAAACAGAACGGTGCTAATCGATTCGAACGATACGAAAACGTATTGCTATTGCGTTATCGGAGCTTCCGCGCGCCATCGAGAGCTTGCCAGCCCACGCAGAAAAACAACAAACAATTCGCACGCGTGCGTTAATAGCATCGAAGAGAATACCTGAGTAGCCGGGTGATGTAGTCGGGCCAGTTGTCGGGGAACATCACGAGGAAGAAGCCCACTGCGATCAGGATCATTCCGGCGAGTTTCATCCCTTCGAATTGCGCTCCGTAGAGGACGACGTCCAACGCTGTCCGAAAACAATGATTGAGTCGTTTTGTCCGAGGCGTGAAGTTTGTTTCCGCTTACCAGCTGATACGGGCACGGCCGTTATGAGTCCCAGCGTTATGAAGAGGTCGTATGTGAGCACCACGCTGAAATTACCCAGAAGATTGGCCACTGAAAGAGAAGTATTGTTATTATGGGAGGTAACCAAGTGTAAGATACTGACCTAGGGATAATGCGCTTGCGGCGAGGAGCGCGGGCCATGGAAGCCGTTCCCAGTGCAGAGTTTCAACTCCAGTGAGGAACAACGCGAGGCTCAGAGGCCAGAGGAGCGCCGCGTTTAACATTCCAATCAGCGAGAAGAACAATGCTACCTGGCCGTATGTCGCTTCCCCGATGACTTTCTTGAAGAGCACCTTGTAGACAGCAGAGCCGGCTGCAGCTGAAGTCGCCAGGACGACGCCTCCAAGTGTCGGACTCCCGGTGATGCCGTCCATGTACGCGAGTAGAGCCACCCCCGTGTCGCATAATATCACAGCCATGATCTAAATAAGCAGCAAATACAATAAGACATCTATCTATCTATCATTATGATGGACGTGGAGCATAAAAAATGCATTAGATGATTGGTGGATACAATGAATCCATTTTCGGATGGGTTTCGAAACAATTGATATGCAAATGAGCCACAATTGGCATGGTTGCAATAGGAATCCTTCCAGAAGGAAGAAATGTTGTTGGCTCACCCGTATACCAACGAATTGCTCGTGGAGTATCACCCATGAGAGCAGGTACACGAAGGAGACGTTCGTCGCGAAGAGCGCCATGACGTCCGTGGCGAGCAGGATGTGCAGCGAACGAATGTACATGTAGTTGGTGCCCACCCAGAGGAGGCAGAAGAGCGAGCAGCGCGTCAGGAAGCGTCCTACAAGAAATCCAATTGCGTTGCGTGATCACCCCGCCTACGCATTTCACCTGGGGGGTGGTGCATACCTGCTGTGAAGCCCTTATCGCGGAAGTCACGCACGCTCTCGGAGAGGATGTCCGCGGGGGACTCGCACCGGCGACTGCCCAGCCGGCTGATGAAGTACAGTGGAAAGAAGAGCATGGTCCAGTTCGTGACGAACCACGTCGTGAAGAACGGTGCCTTGTAGTTGGCACTCTGCAAAAGAGAACCACGTCATTCTTGGGTTTCAGCAGCAGAGGCAACGAAGGGGAGGGTGAATGTGTGAGCGGGCAAATCGATACGAAATGAATTAATCATGGCAATTGCGACCTCGACGAGCGCACGTTGGACGCGATTAAATATTAAAATATCCGCCTTCGCGATTCAATGCGGCGGTCACATAACGTAGGCGCCATTTTGTTAATTGCAACGAGTGAATCTTGGACTTACATAATGCCGATGCAATGCAGTAACGTTCACACCATTTCCTTCCTGGGGGATGATGAGGGTGTCCTCGTATTCCACGGGCTTCTTGATGTACAGATACTTGATGCAATGCGTCGCTCCAACCCATGATGCCGTCACACACACCGTCACCCAAATGCCGAAATAGATCTGCAAAATTTCACTCACTATCAGTTACAATTTTTCAACGCGTCAACCTCCAATAAGAATTGAAGGACAACTTGTCAAAACAGAAATCTGCATTATCGACAATGCGTATGAAGAAATCTGCATTCCCATTGGAATGTTAAAAATGCACCAATAGGTGTCGCATTGAAGTTTCGTTGTTTGCAATAAATGCAAACAAAGAAATACACCTAATGAAATAATAAAGCGGATTGTTAAGTGTGATACGATGTAATGAGCCTCTTGGCTGTGATTAATATGCAGTCGTTTCGTTGCGTATCGTTTCCCCTCGCATTTCCTTGCCGTTTGCGACGCGTCAATTTAATGTCGAGCATAAATGAGTTACACACGCAATCGTCAAGTGGATGCTAGCGAACGAACGTGGCGTGACATTTCGCCTTGTTATCCAGCTCGAAATGGGCGAGTAGCCAGCAAAGTAAAAGGGGGTGACTGCGTTGTTTACGTTTCTCACCGCGCAAACAATTCGCAGGTTTTCCAGCCAGCAACAACCGCAGAGTCCTTGCTAGACCTGTCCAATCCACTCACTGGGGCGCTTTCCGCAGTAATATTGCGATTATAATTGATGAAAATAACATACGCGCGGGTAATAGAGGCGCGCCTGCCTCTATTAATTTGTCGAAATGCGGAAAACGCCCGTTCGAGCTTCCAGGGCGCTTTACGACAGTGCGCCTTTTCATCATTACGTCCAGCGATTAATTATTTACTGCAGTTTATGGCGGTCCAAGGCCAGCAGACTCAATTTATCGCTGTCGGTGTATTGAAAGTTGCATATATCATAGGGGTATGCAAATCTACATACTTTTCTGGCTGATGTTGAGCATAGCGAGTCCGAACAGGATTTGTACTTGGCAGTAAGTCCACTAGGAGTTGCTGGTGATTGCTGCTCGCCCGTGTTTGATACGCCCTCCTGCTGGCTGCTACTCACTGAATCTGCACGAATTGCGATAACTTGATTAGTGGTTAGTGTGATATGAGGTCAAAGTTGGTCCATACCTGTACCTGCACTTCCTGCGACTGCAGGTCCCGCTGGAGCTACACCGCCGCTCCCCGAGGTTGCATTCTCATCGGTCACGAGCACGCTCGGCGTCCGATTACGGCGCGGATTGAATATTGTTGGAATATCACCGTCTCGGGTCATCCTCTTCGCGCGTTCGCACACACCGACCGAACGTCCAACACTGCCACGACTATCCCGCAGGAGAACTACATCCTTTCCGGTTTACTTCCGATGGGATCGAGTTGCACGCGGGAATGATGCCGCATTCTGCTGGAATGAAATTTCTAGGTTAGGTTATCACATGACGTTATAAAAGTTGCCTATAGATGGCGTCAAATTACAACATTTTCCAATGTTACCAACAGTACACCCTCGATGCAAATGTCACCAAATTTGAATTTCTATTAAACAATAGAATAGTTTCGAATTACATGAACAACAGACAATAGAATCCCTTGAAATTTAAATGTCAGAGGAAGCTCTGTAAGAGATTTAACGCTTCCAATTAGAGACACATTGAATGGGGCGAACTATGGGGTCAGTGGATGATATAAATAGCTCAAGATGAAGGTCTTTCCAGCGTTCCTAGAGTATTCGCACACAAACACATTTCTTTGCCATCCATTACATATTGCCATCGGTGATAGGTCGTTAATATAAAAAACGCAGCCGTCCAGGGACAGATGCGATCGATGCGGATCACCAATTTGTCTATTTCGGTGTAACGCGCTTCAGTCCAATTACTCAGCAAGAAAGCTTTGTATTCGATGTTCAACATTTTGTAATTTTGTATACAAGGAAAGAATTATGCGACATTATGCACGTGCGGATTTTTCCTGACGTTGCAACCTTGAAAGTTTTCGTTAGTACGTGGGTAAGTTGATTAAAGATTAAGCCAGATAGATCAATCATCCATTATTGGCCGGTAAATCGCGTGGACAAGCCCCGGATATTTCATTTCAATTTGTGCGATCAATTGATTTCCTGCAAGTCTGGTTGCCTATAGTAGATTATCAAATGAAGTTGTTTGATTTTGATTTTTAACAATTTACGAAATAATTGCATGTGTTTAGAAAAACCAATCTAAATAATACCAGTAACTGTAAGTCTGGTTGCATATAGTAATGTTTAGGAAGTCACAACCTTGAAGATTGTGAAAATAAACTTGAATAAGTATGTAGTGTAGATTTGTAGACACTACATCTCGTTAGTAGTAGTTTTCGGTAGCACTCATACTTAATGAGCATCATTTAACATTCATAGTCCACTTGGAAAGCTATAAACTTCCAATTTGATCTCGCTCGTCGCGCGAAGCGATCCGAATGATTTAATTACAAGTACGAAAACTCGTAATGACTTATGAGTGGCTAGCATACATACCACAAATCCCCACTACATACTAACTACATGCATATATCACATTCAGGGGGCGCTGGGCCCAGCTCTATCAGACAGAAAGTGCTCGGGAGCGGTGACTACATCGGCCGGGAGCACGAAACGACAAGATCATACTTCACAGGATCATTTCTGTAGTATATCTTCGCATACTCTGCACGAAAGTGTCGAGTTATTGCAACCACGATGACGAGCTGTAGTTCCGCAACCTTAAAACGTGAGGTTGGCACTGTCTTATCCCTGATGACAGTGCTACGATGATCTGACCGGTTGTGGGACATTCTGAGTGGTTCTTTCATGATACATAAATACAAAATGACTCAAAGAGTAGGGGTGTACTCACTTGCTTGCCTTCTGCGAATCTCACATGATGAAGACGTGTGGAATCATGTCGAATTGATTTTCAACGCTCCAATCAACACACAATCAGTCTTTTCTCACCACGATCAACGACGTTTTTATAAGCGTTTGGAGAGCAGTCTCACGTTATTGACCCGTCCGGAGCACGTCATGTTTACGGCCGATTCAATCCGACAAAGAATTTCAGCATTTGGTGTAATGTATTCGTTGTAGAGTGGGGTTTCTTTGGCGAGCAAATCTCTCTCGCTGGTGCTGCGCGGCCGCATCGCTCGCCAGGACTGTTGTCCTCAGGCTCGGTTATCTCAATGTAAAATTTTTCGTTTGAGTTCCGATAAAGTGGAGGGGATTTCGTAGTTCGGCTAGAGAAATTGGCGTCGCTGATGTCGCATGCAACAAAGAGGTAAT